>JAGWEN010000987.1:0-44755 GCA_018703685.1 Orius laevigatus | reverse complement strand
AATTTTCATAAAATTATAACCAAATTCAAGTTATGATCGAAAAAAAAATTCTTAAAAATTAATTAATTAATTAACTAATTATGTAATTATATTGAGTTTGAGTGAAATTAGTCCCATTTTCATAAAATTATCACCAAATTCAAGTTATGATTGAAAAAAAATTCTCATAAATTATTTATCTAATTAACTAATTAGGTAATTATAATGTGTTTGAGTGAAATTAGTCCCATTTTCATAAAATCATCACCAAATTCAAGTTATGATTGAAAACAATTTTTTCCAAAAATTAATTATTTAATTAACTAATTAGGTAATTTTAATGTGTAGGAGTGAAATTAGTCCCATTTTTAGAAAATTATCACCCAATTCATGTTATGATTGATTTTTTTTTAAATTAATTAATTAATTAACTAATTAGGTAATTATAATGTGTTTGAGTGAAATTAGTCCCATTTTCATAAAATTATCACCAAATTCAAGTTATGTTAGAAAAAAAGGATTCATTTCCCCCGAAATTTATGGATCCCCCGAAATTTGTAGACCTTTGAGAAAGTTCGTGTCTCTGGGCAAGCTCCAGGACCAATTTTTTTTTTATAAGCGGATTTCCGGAGGAAAGCAGGCTATTGGGGTCGGCCTTACGGAAGCTTTCGGCTTAGAGGCTTATATATTCGTAATCAGGACGATCTGATCACGAAAATATAGGTCATGCCAAACCTGGGTGTATATATATATATATATTAGATTTATGCGACTTAAAATAAAAATTAAATTGAGTAAAAAATTATAAACTGTGGGAAACGATTTTTCGTCTCACTAAACTCGATAAAAGTTGTATGAAGCTCACACGGGCTTTAAAAACTGAAGCAGAAAGTGAGGAGGAAACGTCCCCTCGAGGGCTTTTCGGAATGAATTAGAAACGGTTATCCCATTCAATTATTTCCGCGAGGATGATTTTAAATCAAGGACGGATGAGGCCACGTGACCTCTGTTGCTGATCAAAAATAAATGAGATTTTTTTCCCCTCAGTACAAGAGATTAGTGGTGCGTCGGCTCGTGTTTGATCCCCCGGGCTAAGTCCGCGCGTGCCAGATGGGGATAACGGGGTTCCCTCATTACCCACCCAACATCCCAAAATACACTCGACGACCCTTTCAACCCCCTTCAATGTGTCACCATTTTTGAAAATATTCCATCCGAGATTTCAAAAGATTGTCTCAGGGGGTTTTTAGGAGGATTAAATTGTGGGGAGTTTCCATCCTGCTTGTATGCTCTTGTAAACATGACGGTTATTTTCCGTCGGTCGGTAGCGTCTCCTCTCTTCGGGGCTCGAGCAAATTTTACGGGGGAAATCAAATAAAACACTCCGTTTTTGTAATTTTCAAACACTTTTATTAAAACAGCTGATTCCTCACCTTCTTCAAAATATCTTCAATATCTTCCGTTTCTATTCTTCTTTATCTTCAATTTCACTTCACTAAGTTCCACTTCACTACACAATTCTTCTTTATCGATCTTCTGCCGCCGATGTCCTCCAGACTTACGACGACGATACTCCCGAAGTCGCTTGTGAGGATGCGAGATTACCGACTTTCCTCACAAGGCGGCCTTCCCACTCCCAAGGGGCTAACGAGAATGCGAGGTTACCGACTTTCCTCGTAGCTTCCTTGCTCCGACCTACCACTGAGATGCCAGAGAGAATGCGAGGTTACCGACTTTTCTCCTGACTATCTCGACCTATTACGACCAAGTCGAAGGGATGCGAGTTACCGACTTTCCGATCGACGAGATCGCACTTCCTTGAAATAGCGCCCCTTGAAATAGGGTTACAAGGATTTTTTAAATTAATTTTGATCATGTGTTTGGCCGAAATGTTTAGAAAATAAAATTTAAAAAATCCTTGTAACCCAGGAGGGTTACAATACCCCGTTCTTCGCCAGCCGATGCCCCCATCGGCGTACCCAAATTTCACATTTTTTCCTCTTTCTAGGCCCTCGGAATAGGAATACCTTTCTTTTCCTACGTCGCCTGCCACATTCTTCCTGGTGTCTATCCGCAATTCCTATTCGTCCTTTTCTGCATTTCTTGTTTCCTTTTTCTTCCCATCGATCGTCTCTTTTTCTTTGTCTTTCTGATCCATGTTCTCTTCCTTTCTCGTTTCCTTTCCTCGCGGTTTTCCTTTCGTTGATGCATTCTTCGAACAGTTTTTCTTCTTTGAGAGCCCGATCGCTTTTCGCAGTTCCCATTTTTCGAATTTTGGTCGATGTCCTCTCACTGCACGTTCGCGTTCTCTTTCTTCCGAATGTCTTCGACTCTCGGTCCGGAGAGCTCTTGTCTTCTCTAGGATTCTCGTTTCTTGCGACTTCTTGCGTTTCCATTTTCATTTTTCGCCCTTCGTTTTCTTTGCGTTTCGGTTCGCGAGCATGTGAACCTTTGGTTTTGCATCCCGTTCCCAAAATTCCTTTTCGACGTGACGTTTCTTGTTCGTTTCGACGAATTTCCTTTCCCATTTGAGTTCTCTTTTCCTTTCGATGCAAATCTTCTTCGAGGCTATTGATTTCTTCGCTCCTTCTGCGAATTTCTTCTTCCTTTCGACGTTGATCTTCTTCCTTTCGACGTTGATCTTCAGCTTTCTTTAGTTCTTTTTCTATGTGGCGTTGGATCTCTTTTCCTTTTCGATAAATTTCTTCTTGTTTTCTAAACTCTTCTTCCCTCTGTCGTCGAATTTCTTCTTCTCTTCGAAAGTTTTCTTCCTCGATTTGTCGTCGAATTTCTTCTTCTCTTCGATTAATTTCTTCTTCCATCTGTCGTCGAATTTCTTTTTCCTTTCGATTAATTTCTTCTTCGGCCTGTCTTCGAATTTCTTTTTCCTTTCGATTAATTTCTTCTTCGGCCTGTCTTCGAATTTCTTTTTCCTTTCGATTAATTTCGTCTTCCATCTGTCTTCGAATTTCCGCCTCTCTTCGACGATTCTTTTCTTCCATCTGTCTTCGAATTTCCGCTTCTCTTCGACGAGTTTCTTCTTCCATCTGTCTTCGAATTTCCGCTTCTCTTCGACGAGTTTCTTCTTCCATTTGTCGTCGAATTTCCGATTCACTTCGACGAGTTTCTTCTTCCATTTGTCGTCGAATTTCCGTTTCTCTTTGACGAACCTTACGTTCGTTATGAATTCTCTCTAATTCATCGAGTTCGAGTTCTTCACGAATGAATCTGTCTTCTTCTTCCCTTATTCGACTTTCTCTGCCTTCCTTTATCACGTATGCCTCCTCACCATAGTCATAGGGATCATGTGGGCAGTATAACGGAAAGTGACTCCATTCACCACAATAACGACAAGGCTTTCTTGGTTTCGAAGACGATAGACTAGGCAATGTCTCTCTACACAATTTTTCAACGTTAGGAGTACTCACGACCGGAATTTCCTCTTTGTTCTCGATGGCTTCTTCCTTTGCCAGCGCCTTGTAAGTTACTTTTCCTACTGCTACAACTAATCGTTGATCCAAATCGAAGTCTTTGTTACCCGGGGGTAGGCATTCTAAGGCTGTAGCTAACTGATCAAGAAAATCCGACTCCATTTCGACATTACACGAATCTATTCTTTCCAATTCTCCAACCAGTTGTTCGACGGACGAAATATGCAGCAGCAGATTCATTTTCGACATTTCTACTGAATTTTATTTGATTTCCGCTTAGGTTTGCTCGAGTGTGATTTGGTCCGTTCAAATTCGAAAACTTGAAACATCCCACCGCTGCCACCAAATGTAAACATGACGGTTATTTTCCGTCGGTCGGTAGCGTCTCCTCTCTTCGGGGCTCGAGCAAATTTTACGGGGGAAATCAAATAAAACACTCCGTTTTTGTAATTTTCAAACACTTTTATTAAAACAGCTGATTCCTCACCTTCTTCAAAATATCTTCAATATCTTCCGTTTCTATTCTTCTTTATCTTCAATTTCACTTCACTAAGTTCCACTTCACTACACAATTCTTCTTTATCGATCTTCTGCCGCCGATGTCCTCCAGACTTACGACGACGATACTCCCGAAGTCGCTTGTGAGGATGCGAGATTACCGACTTTCCTCACAAGGCGGCCTTCCTACTCCCAAGGGGCTAACGAGAATGCGAGGTTACCGACTTTCCTCGTAGCTTCCTTGCTCCGACCTACCACTGAGATGCCAGAGAGAATGCGAGGTTACCGACTTTTCTCCTGACTATCTCGACCTATTACGACCAAGTCGAAGGGATGCGAGTTACCGACTTTCCGATCGACGAGATCGCACTTCCTTGAAATAGCGCGAGGTTAGCGCTTTGTACGAGGCAGTACGGCTGGTTTCGTGCTATATCAAGTACTGCCATGCTGGATTTTTCGGGGTGCTCATATAGCAAATGTGGTTTGCTGAAGTTGGCGGGAAGTCGAAACGTTTCGAGGGGTTTTTCGGTCGATTTTGTTGTTATAGGGAGAAACTGATTGTCCAGTCGAGATTTCCAGTCCTTTTGCTGCGCTGTAAAATTTAGAATTGGGGCCGAACGTGTGAATTGTAGGTGATATTCCATTTCTTTTGGTATTCTAGTTGTCGTCTTGATCAGCTGTCATTTTGCTGCGATCTGTTACCGAAACTTGAAATTAATTTTGATCATGTGTTTGGCCGAAATGTTTAGAAAATAAAATTTAAAAAATCCTTGTAACCCAGGAGGGTTACACTCTGATAATTTTGAAAGAACGAGAAAAAAAGTTGACGATACATTCCTCTATGTCATCACTGGTAGAACTAAAATGATTGAAAACACTACCAATGTGTTGTCTGGGCACTTTTTTAGCTCAATTTTGAATTGTTGAAAAATTCACTGGTGGGTTAGTAATCGCGGATTTCTGGATCTTAAACTTTTAGCTAAGTTAGGAAGGATATAGGTGCCTTTTGTGTGCCGGTGATCCGTAATGGACTCTTGACCGGTAAAGAACTCTTGTTAAAACACTATCATTCCGGTTGATTCGTCCCTTTCTCCCGTCCAATTACCCACCGTCGATATCCCGGTCCGGCCTTATTGTGAGAGCGCCGTCGAAGGAAATTTCTCGTTAACATCCACCCCGCCTTTTTCTCCCCCACTCTTCATCCTTTTCTTATCGACTCGCTTATTCTTGAAAGATTTAACGTCTGCTCATTAAAGGATAATAATCTTATAAAATAACTTGTAAACAAATAACGACAAATTTTTCACTATAAAGTAAAATCAAGCATAAAACTTTAAAGATTTTATAACAATTATAGGGGATGCAGGATTGTGGTATGGTCCTGGTTTGTTAATTGGACAGTTATTATAAACATTAGAGGTTAAGACACATAATATGCTAAAATGGTGGAGGATGCATTGGTAGCCATTAAAAGACAACCTAGTGTAAAGATAGGGAGTATGATGGGATCCACATAAATCGTTGTGGCCACCACATCTATCCATAGGTGGCCTCCACATCCATCAATAGGTGGCCTCACCATCCATCAATAGGTGGCCTCACCATCCATCAATAGGTGGCCTCCACATCCATCATTAGGTGGCCACCACATCCATCATGAGGTGGCCATCACATGCATCAATAGGTGGCCTCCACATCCATCATTAGGTGGCAACCACATCCATCATTAGGTGGCAACTACATCCATCATTAGGTGGCCACCACATCCATCATTAGGTGGCCACCACATCCATCATTAGGTGGCCACCACATCCATCATTAGGTGGCCACCACATCCATCATTAGGTGGCCACCACATCCATCATTAGGTGGCCACCACATGCATCATTAGGTGGCCACCTTATGCATCAATAGGTGGCCTCCACATCCATCATTTGGTGGCAACCACATCCATAATTAGGTGGCCACCACATCCATCATTAGGTGGCCACCACATCCATCATTAGGTGGCCACCACATCCATCATTAGGTGACCACCACATCCATCATTAGGTGGCCTCCATATCCATCCTTAGGTTTCCTCCTCATCCATCCTTAGGTGGCCTCCTCATCCATCCTTAGGTGGCCTCCTCATCCATCCTTAGGTGGCCACCACATCCATCATTAGGTGGCCACCACATGCATCATTAGGTGGCCACCTTATGCATCAATAGGTGGCCTCCACATCCATCATTTGGTGGCAACCACATCCATCATTAGGTGGCCACCACATCCATCATTAGGTGGCCACCACATCCATCATTTGGTGGCAACCACATCCATCATTAGGTGGCCACCACATCCATCATTAGGTGGCCACCACATCCATAATTAGGTGGCCACCACATCCATAATTAGGTGGCCACCACATCCATCATTAGGTGGCCACCACATCCATCATTAGGTGGCCACCACATCTATCAATAGGTGGCCTTCACATCCATCATTTGGTGGCAACCACATCCATCATTAGGTGGCCACCAACATCCATCATTAGGTGGCCACCACATCCATCATTAGGTGGCCACTACATCCATCATTAGGTGGCCACCACATCCATCATTAGGTGGCCACCACATTCATCAATAGGTGGCCTCCACATCCATCATTTGGTGGCAACCACATCCATCATTAGGTGGCCACCAACATCCATCATTAGGTGGCCACCACATCCATCATTAGGTGGCCACCACATCCATCATTAGGTGGCCTCCATATCCATCATTAGGTGGCCTCCATATCCATCCTTAGGTGTCCTCCTCATCCATCCTTAGGTGGCCTCCTCATTCATCCTTAGGTGGCCTCCTCATCCATCCTTAGGTGGCCTCCACATCCATCATTAGGTGGCCTCCATATCCATCCTTAGGTGGCGACCACATTCATCATTAGGTGGCCACCACATCCATAATTAGGTGACCATCACATTTATTATTAGGTGGCCACCACATCCATCATTAGGTGGCCTCCACATCAATTCAAAATCCCAAATCCCTACCCATTTGAGTCACCTAAGCGTCTTCGTTTATATCAATGACGTCATTGTTTTTGGTCCATGCCTGCCACGTTTAGAATAATGGTTTTCCCTATATAGAATAAATTTTAATTACAATATCAGACAAATGTTTAGGAAGATAAATTACGTTGAGTCTCCTAAGATCTTAGAAGGGGAAACCTTGAGTTAATAATGTAAAAGGATTCGAGCTAATTACGTTTTGAGGTACGGTAACATTACTAGGCTTAGTTTGGGACCTGAACATGTGTGCAATGAGGTGGCCACCGAAGAGAAATGAACCCTGTCCGCTCTCTCATCCTAGAAGGATCTCATCGTCCCGTCTCATTAATCAATCCCCTCGGTAGGCTTAACCGTCCTCTATTCTCCCCGCTAAAGTACCTTTCTTAATGTTTCATTTGTCACATTATTATTACGTTTAAGGGCCATTAATAACGATCAAAATGGCATGTAGAGGCGTGATAAAAGGGTTTTATTCAAGAGTTTATTTCGTGAAACTTTGTTCCACACTCAGGAGGGTGTCGGAGGCAATATTTACAGAGTGAGAGATGGTTTCAATCTGAGACCGGAACGGATCCCGTACAGCTAAAGTTGTCAATTGTGCTTAGCCTTTCTATAGATATTGATTAGGGCAGCCTCTTCCTTTCCGATTTTTCTTCCTATCTTTTCCATCTTACAAAAAAAGACCTTGATCCGAATCTAAAATGGTGAGTTTTCTTCTCGTTTTATTAAAAAATCTGTGTTTGTTCAAAAATAATACTTGAAAGTTATGAAGGAAAGGTCTGGTCTTGTCTAGATAAAGAAGTAGAACCCCCAAAACGAAACACTAGCGGATGCTTTAATAACACCCACTCCATCAGAGAGGTCTAACGGTCCCTTAATATACATATATGGCAAGAATAGGAGCTTGTATGTTAGTAATCTTTGTTTTAGCAGTATCTTACAGGGTCTTACCTTTATATGGTTAAAATTAATTGCTGGAGATCGGTGGTTTGATGCCCAAATCTTCATTTGGCTGGAAAAAACGCCGCTACTGCAACTTTCTCAAAAAGTAGGTTCTGCACAGACCTGTCCATTGGATATCCTGAAAGCTAACGCTTTCCCATCACCAACTTTCCAACGCCATACTTTGTTGCTAGTGATTTTGGTGAAGATCAACCTCCTAAGGATCGGTATATTATTTTGTTTTTGCAACCCTGTTTCCTTTTATGTGATTATTTTTTATGATTTTAAATAAAAAGGTTACTTATCTCTCTATAATGGTTGGTAAAAAAGCTTTTTTATACATTAAAAAAAGTCGTTTATCGTAAAAGGTGCCGTTTTTATGTAAATATTCATGGAAAATCGAAGCGAACGTTGAATCTCTTTGAAAGCGATTATTGGGTTTTCTATCGATTTAGCCCCCTGCTACCCCCGCACTCGAGGTCCGAGAGCGACGGCTGTTCGAAAGATTAAACAGAAAAGGTTTTTCGAGTATTGGCTCCGAGATTGAGTTGACCCCCCCTCTCACTCTTCCCCTCGATGAATACAGCGACCTCTGTTTTTGACAGGTAGACCTTCAAGTGATCTGCCACTAACAAGCCCTCACCCTTGACCGGACTTCGACAAACAAAAACCACCGTCGATGTCCACTCTCCGAAGCGAAACCTCTCGAAAGAAAATATTAATATTCAAAACCATCCCAGTTTATTGTTTTCAACGAGATAGCCATTCTCTCAAAACCTTAAAACCCTGTCAACCGCACTCTTTCTTTTCAAACTTCCACTTAGCCGCTTTAATTGTTGTTTCAAGCTTTTAAAAAGAAAAGTTTTAAATATCTTTAAAAATAAATACGTATATAAATAAAACGAAAAAGTAATTATAACAATAAAAAATATCCTGCTTTCCTCCGGAAATCCGCTAAAACATTCTAAAATCTAACCTCCCTTAAACTTGTCTAAAATAATCTAAAAGTTCTAGCTTCTCACAAAAAAAAAAAAAAAAAAAAATTGAAATCTAACTTAAAAGGGTAAGGTTGTCAAAAGAAGCTTGAAATGTAGCTAAAAATGGGTTTGGATTGTCAAAAGAAGCTTAAAATCTATCTTAATAGTCCAGCTTGTCGGAAGAAGCTTAAATCTAGCTATTAAGTGGCTAGCTAGTCAAAATAAACTTGAAATGTAGCTGAAAATGGTTTGAATCTTCAAAGTAAGCTTGAAATGTAGCTAAAAAAGGTCTAGCTTGCCAAAAGAAGCTTGAAATCTTGCTAAGAAGGGGACAATAGGTACGTGAGAAGAAGCTTGAAATTTAGCTAAAAATGGGTTTGGATTGTCAAAAGAAGCTTAAAATCTATCTTAACATAGTCCAGCTAGTCGGAAGAAGCTTAAATCTAGCTATTAAGGGGCTAGCTAGTCAAAATAAGCTTGAAATGTAACTTAAAATGGTTTGGATCGTCAAAGTAAGCTTGAAATGTAGCTAACAAAGGTCTAGCTTGCAGAAAGAAGCTTGAAATTTAGCTAAAAATGGGTTTGGATTGTCAAACGAAGCTTGAAATCTATCTTAACATAGTCCAGCTTGTCAAAAGAAGATTGAAATCTAGCTAAGCATAGTCTAGCTTGTCGGAAGAAACTTAAAATCTACCTAATAGGGGGCTAGTTTGTCAAAAGAAGCTTGAAGTGTAGCTAAAAATGGTTTGGATTGTCGAAAGAAGCATCAAATGTAGCTAAAAATGGTTTGGATTGTCTAAATGAGCATGAAATGTAGCTAACAAAGGTCTAGCTTTGCCAAAAGAAGCTTGAAATCTCATTAAGAGTGTACTAAAGGCCCCCGGTTTCAGCTATCTCCGAACCTATATCTCCGGTTGTACTCAAAATTTTTCTGTGAAAATTTCTTTATTTTTTTTATTTTTTTAATTAAATGGCGATCAACTAGCGTGCTCCTAAAAATATTCCGCTAGGAGAAAAAATAGAATAATCTTATTCTCCGATTTGCTCCCGAACTTATGAACCGATTTTCGATTTTTTGGTCTCGTTTTTTCTAATATTTTTTGAAGATACTCCTAATGGAGTCGAATTTGATTTTTTTTAATTTATACAAGAAATAAAATCAAAAATCTGGAAAAATATTTTTTGGAGCACATTAGTAGTTCGGCATTTAAAAATAAATGAAATTTAAAAAAAAAAAATTGTTAAAAATTTTTGAGTAGAACCGGAGATAATCGGAGAATACTAAAACCGGGGCCTTTAGTACACTCTTAAGAAGAGTATAATATGTGAGAAAAAGCTTGAAATATAGCTAAAATGGTCTGTCTTGCAAAAAGAAGCCTTGGAATTTAGCTAAAAAGGGTCTGGCTTGGCGAAAGAAGCTTGCAATGTAGCTAAAAATGGTTTGGATTGTCAAAATAAGCTTGAAATGTTGCTAAAAAAGTTCTAGCTTGCCAAAAGAAGCTTGAAATCTAGCTAAGACGTGGATAATATATGAAAAGAACCTTTAAATGTAGCTAAAATGCTCTAGCTTGCAAAAAGAAGCTAAGAAGAGTATAGCTTATCGAAAGGAGATCTTGCTAAAAAGGTCTAGCTTGTCGAAAGAAGCTTTAAATCTATCTGAAAATGGTCTAGCTAGAAAAAAGTAGCCTAAAATCTAGTTAAAAGTCTAGCGAGAAAGAAGATTATACGCTGCCGCGTTCTTAGCCCCAATGTCCTAATCCCCCCCCCCCCCATTCACCCTGAATATGGTGAAAATTCGGTGAAGATCGTTGGTTTTATACCAAAATAACCATTGGGGGCGGGATGCCCTTTTTTATTATTGATGACTTTTTCATGTCCGGTAAAGATCAAAGGTCAGCTCGACTATACGTGGTCTGCTTGACCCCTACCCAAAATCCAGAGTTCGAGAGTAATATAATAACTTTATTTTTGAGAAAGTTAATTGTGTTTCTGATAAACTTTAGCGATTATTTAACAAAGGGAGAAAATTGGTCCCCTCGTGTGAATTACCTTATTCACTTATGTCACGTCTTTCTTATATTCAAAGTCCATGCAATTACAGGATAGAAGCCCTCTTATCATGAATAATGAAAGAAAATAGCCCTCCTTAATGGACGTTTAGAATAAATAGGTAATGTACTCGAAAGTAATGGTCATGGCGCTTCCGGTCCCAATTCACTAAACTTCTACAAAATCCAAAACTTACAAAATTAATAAATAAAGGCTTGAGCATACTTTTAAAGACGCGTAATAAAAAGCTTTAACTGCTAAGCTCGGACATTAATTCCCTTAAAAAGCACCCTTTATTAAAACGAGCACTTCTCCCATAATTAAATGTCAAAAAGTAAATTTCATCTCGCCAAATCCCCCGTACGTAATTAACCGTGAAACAGGAAAGGAGGAATAAAAAAAGGAAAATTCTATAGGAAAAAACGTCTCCTTAGGGAATCTGTGAATGAAATTTGCACCCTGACCTATTTAGAAAACTGAATTATATTTTTTTTTCACGTCTCCACGCTTCTTGAATTTTAACACTTTTTCTATACTGAAATCAGTCTTATAAGGTCTTGAAATAAATCAGAGCTTAAAACATTTGTCAGAATAGAAAGAGGGGAAGATATTATCGTAATGATATTTTAACAAGAGACCGGCAATTTATCAGTAAGCCCTTATCTATCCCACCCTTTTGCCATAAAGATCCGATTTCGGAAGAAAAAAATTATTTCCTTTTATCCTAGATGCCAAAAGAGAATGTCGAACTTGATTAAAATGTGGGTTAAAACATTGGGGGATCGTAGGCCATTGGGTGCTCCATTGTGGCGTCAATTATTAGTTCCTCAGTATTGCACTAGGTTTTTAGTAGTGGTTAGTCCCAGGTTGAAGCCTTTTGTTATCAGTGATAAACAGCGAAAACAAATAGAGTGAATTTTCGTACTAGTGGATTTTCGCCCAGTGGATGAAACTGTGCTTACTGATGGGGTAGGAGGTACTAATGGGGTAGGAGAGGTGATAAGGTAGGGAAGGTGATAAGGTAGGGAAGGTGATATGATAGGGGAGGTGATAAGGTAGGGGAGGTGATAAGGTAGAGGAAGTGATGAGTTAGGGAAGGTGATGAGATAGGGGAGGTAATAAGGAAGGGGAGGTGATAAGGTAGGGAAGGTGATAAGATAGGGGAGGTGATGAGGTAGAGGAGGTGATGAGTTAGGGGGAGGTGATAAGGTAGGGGATGTGATAAGGTAGAGGAGGTGATGAGTTAGGGGAGGTGATAAGGTAGGTGGGTGATAAGCTGGGGAAGGTGATAAGCTGGGGAAGGTGATAAGGTAGGGGAGGTGATAAGGTATGGGAGGTGATGAGGTATGGGGAGGTGATAAGCTAGGGGAGGTGATGAGGTATGGGAGGTGATAAGGTAGGGGATGTGATAAGGTAGAAGAGGTGATGAGTTAGGGGAGGTGATAAGGTAGGGGAGGTGATAAGCTGGGGGATGTGATAAGGTAGGGAAGATTATAAGATAGGGGAGGTGATGAGGTAGAGGAGGTGATGAGGTAGGGGGGATGTGATAAGGTAGGGGATGTGCTAAGGTAGGGGAGGTGATAAGGTAGTGGGAGGTGATGAGGTATAGGGAGGTGATAAGGTAGGGGAGGTGATGAGGTAGGGGAGGTGATAAGGTAGGGGATGTGATAAGGTAGAAGAGGTGATGAGTTAGGGGAGGTGATAAGGTAGGGGAGGTGATAAGCTGGGGGATGTGATAAGGTAGGGAAGATTATAAGATAGGGGAGGTGATGAGGTAGAGGAGGTGATGAGGTAGGGGGGATGTGATAAGGTAGGGGATGTGCTAAGGTAGGGGAGGTGATAAGGTAGTGGGAGGTGATGAGGTAGGGGAGGTGATAAGGTAGGGGATGTGATAAGGTAGAAGAGGTGATGAATTGGGGGAGGTGATAAGGTAGGGGAGGTGATAAGGTAGGGGAGGTGATAAGGTAGGGGAGGTGATAAGGTAGGGGATGTGATAAGGTAGAAGAGGTGATGAATTGGGGGAGGTGATAAGGTAGGGGAGGTGATAAGCTGGGGGAGGTGATAAGGTAGAGGAAGTGATGAGTTAGGGGAGGTGATGAGATATGGGAGGTGATAAGGAAGGGGAGGTGATAAGGTAGGTAAGGTGATAAGATAGGGGAGGTGATGAGGTAGAGGAGGTGATGAGGTAGGGGGGATGTGATAAGGTAGGGGATGTGATAAGGTAGAGGAGGTGATGAGTTATGGGAGGTGATAAGGTAGGGTAGGTGATAAGGTGGGGAGGTGATAAGGTAGTGGGAGGTGATGAGGTAAGGGGAGGTGATAAGGTAGGGATGCGATAAGGTAGGGGAGGTGATGAGGTAGGGGAGGTGATAAGGTAGGGGGAGGTGATAAGGTAGGGAGTGGTGATAAGGTAGGGGAGGTGATAAGGTAGGGAGTGGTGATAAGGTAGGGGAGGTGATAAGGTAGGGAAGGCGATAGAGAAGGGTGGGTGTTGGGGCGCCATTGGGTGTGCCATTGTGACGTCTATTATTAGTTCTTCAGTATTTCACGAGGTTTCTCACGGTATAGCGGTTAGTAGCAGGATGAAACCTTTTGTTATCAGTGGTTATCAGCGAAAAAAGTTAATAGAGTGAATTTTTGCCCAGGGGATGAAACTTGTGCTTAACACTGCATGTGGTTGGAGAGGTGATAAGGCAGGTGAGGTGATAAGGTAGGGGAGGTGATAGGGTAGGGGAGGTGATAGGGTAGAGGAGGTGTTGGGGCGCCATTGGGTGCGCCATTGTGGGTTCAATTATTAGTTCTTCAGTATTGCACTAGGTTCCTTATGGTTTCCACTAGGTAGCCAAGATTCTTCAAAGAAGACTAAGTTCTTCCAGGGTGCTAAAAAAGAACGATCATGTTGATGTCATGGGCGGTAGTGGTATCTCAATGATAGACCCTTGCGGGTTAAAAATCGCCCGATGTCAATGCATAAGTAGCAAAAGTTTCAAAAAGAAGATAGAGTGACTGATCTCTGATTTAAACGATCTCTTTGCCCTTTATAACCGTATTTCCGTTCTAATTGAGAGGCTTGACAATCATGTTCAAAGCGGCTTATTTTTCACGCACATATGGAACCAGTGAAAAAAAAGAAATTAATGAATGTAACCGGTCCATAAAAGGGGTTTAAAATATTAGTCTCCCAGGAGGCTAATTGAACAGCGGAAAAGGGGTGACTAGTAACTTGACCAAAAGTGGCTTTAAAAAAGAGGGAGGATTTGTATGGTAATATAGCCGTCTGGGGTCAGCAATGCATTCATTTAGTCATAATCGTCGTGTAGGGGGAAGTTGAAATGTGTGCGACTGACTCACCCTTTAAGGACTCACCCTCTAATTGAGAAAATTGATTTTCCCTCCTCAATCCCTGAGAGGCTCCCGGGCTTTTCTCTATAAAAGCCGCCGGTCCATCTAACGTCCGACCCCATCAAGTACCAATTTACTTTTTTAATCAAAACCGCCATTCTCACTCCTGAAATCGATTTTTTAAGGAATGTAAAAATTTTAATAAAAACAAATCTATTTCTTCTTACTTAACATTCTATACAGTCTCTTTTTAAGAAGGGGAAAAAAATTAATAAATGCTGTCTTGGACGTTGAGGAAGTCGTTTTTCCTAAAGCTTTTGACCTCGTTTATGTTTGTGAAGTCGGGGGCGAACGTAGTGCGAGGCGAGGCATAAAAGTGGGTGCCACTTCACGCTATATACCGCCTTAGTGTCACCACCAAAGTGAGTTAAAAAACACGCTTTTTCTACCGGGGAGGCTTTGGAAAGCGAGAAGGGTTCCGAGGGGTGACGGGTCGAGGGGAGGCACATGGAAAAGTTTCCCACTTAAAGGCCTCCGCAGAACTATCACGAGTAGCACCTTACCCCCTTTGATTTATGTGTCCCACCCGAAAGAACACGGATCTACAAGGAGCTCAACTGTTTCCAAACTCCCTTCTCCATTTCCTAGACTTTCAACGTCCTCTGACAACTTTACATAACTTCATTAAAAACGAATTACTTTTAGTAAAACCCCTTTTATGCTGACAGGTGATGGCAAGAGTTGCAGATTAGGATGGATCTTTAGCAGAGTGAAGAGATATTCGAGTGTTTTTGGTTAAACGTAAACAATAGGCTGACATTCTGTTTGCGGATTGAAGCCCCTCTTTTGCTTTTAGGGCATCGCCGAGTCACCCCCAGGAGACTCCAGGCGGCGGTTTATTGTTTATATTAGGTGCCCTCTGTAAATACCCAACGGCGGCCAAGAAAATCTACACTCCCGCCCAGGGAAATCATCTCCATCGTCCGGGATAATTCACGTTTATAATATTAGACTCGGAAACGTGAATGTTTTAGGTCAAAAGTATTTTTTATTGGTCGAAAAACTCTTGGAGCCACTCCTTGTTTTCCGCATTGGCCTCTCTGATAAACTGACCCGGAGAGTGAACGGCTATAAATTAAAATCTAACTGATCTAGCGCTAATCTACACAATACATCAACCTGTCTATACTCGGCCGATCCCCCTTAGCCAGCACTCCGAATGAATCCAATACATTTAGGATTAGGGGAATCACAAAACGATATTTTCCAAATAAAAATTCGATTGGAAACTCTTTATTTATGAACGAGATATCTATTTTTCATACAAACGCTTAGAACTGAGTGGTCCAAAATGTGATTTTCACTTTTTTTCCTCCAAAGTGGTACGTCAGCTTTTCGTTGGAAAGAAACTTTTTGACTACATAACCACACTACAATCATAGAACGCCCTGTTCCTACCCTCCAACTTCCCCCACCTCTCTCCAAGTTCCACCACCACCCTCCAACCTCACCTATTTCCTGCTAACTAGTAACTACCCCTGTTTTCCACAAACTTCCCTCACCTCCCTCTAACCTCCCCTATTAGCCACCAACTTCCTTCACTACGCTTTGCCTTTCCCACCTCCATCCAACTTCCCCTATTAACCACCAACTTACCTTCATCACCCTCTAACTTCCCCCACCTCTTTCCAACTTCCCCTACTTCCCTCCAACTTCCCCTACCTAGCTCTAACTTCCCCTACCTCCCTCCAACTCCTCCTACCTCCCTCCAACTTCCCCTACCTCCCTCCAACTTCCCCTATTAACCACCAACTTACCTTCACCACCCTCTAACTTCCCCCACCTCACTCCAACTTCCCCTACTTCCCTCCAACTTCCCCTACCTCCCTCTAACTTCCCCTACCTCCCTCCAACTTCTCCTACCTCCCTCCAACTTCCCCCACCTCCCTCCAACTTCCCTACCTTCCTCCAACTTCCCCTATTAACCACCAACTTACCTTCACCACCCTCTAACTTCCCCCACCTCTTTCCAACTTCCCCTACTTCCCTCCAACTTCCCCTACCTCCCTCTAACTTCCCCTACCTCCCTCCAACTTCCCCTACCTCCCTCCAACTCCTCCTACCTCCCTCCAACTTCCCCTACCTCCCTCCAACTTCCCCTATTAACCACCAACTTACCTTCACCACCCTCTAACTTCCCCTATCTCCCCCAACTTCCCCTACCTCCCTCCAACTTCACCTACCTCCCTCCAACTTCCCCTACCTCCCTCCAACTTCCCCTTTTAACCACCCACTTACCTTCACCACCCTCCAACTTCCCCTACCTCCCCCAACTTCCCCTACCTCCCTCCAACTTCACCTACCTCCCTCCAACTTCCCCTACCTCCCTCCAACTTCCCCTACCTCCCTCCAACTTCCCCTACTTCCCTCCAACTTCCCCTATTAACCACCAACTTACCTTCACCACCCTCTAACTTCCCCCACCTCCCTCCAACTTCCCCTACCTCCCTCCAACTTCCCCTACTTCCCTCCAACTTCCCCTACTTCCCTCCAACTTCCCCTATTAACCACCAACTTACCTTCACCACCCTCTAACTTCCCCCACCTCCCTCCAACTTCCCCTACTTCCCTCCAACTTCCCCTATTAACCACCCACTTACCTTCACCACCCTCTAACTTTCCCACATCCCTTTTCCCCCATTTTTAACAATTTTTTTTTTTTTTTTAATTTTTTGGCGATTGGGTTTTCCATATAACGAGATAGCCGTCGATCGAAAAGAGGAAGGATAGGACGACGTGGTGGGTGGATAACAATGAAGCGAGGATGACCCATTCTACTAGCGAGACAACAACTCAATTACTCAACCCCCCCCTCCCCCCTCACCTACACTCCCTTAGTCACTAAATATGTTATCCCAACTTAAACATGCATAAATACAATCAGGAACGTGTGTCCACTACCTTCACAAGAGATAAATAAAATTAGTTGAGGCACCGAGGGTCCCGTTTTCAACTCCACTACAAAAGCGACCCTCCCAGAGAGAGCAAAAGCCACCCTTAACTTCGTTAATTCTCCCAATATATTCTACAGCGACAATGAACTATAAAGTAGCCAAATTGAGTTCAAAACCGGATTCATCCAATTTCATCCAGTTTTCGAATAATCTAATAGGAATTCAAGGTCATCGAACATTATTATGCAAAGAAAAGTTATCGTAAGATGTAATGAATTTGATGAAAGGTTTCTTGAGAAGGGCCTAATAGAAAAAGAAGGCCTGCCGAGAGCACTTAGAGGCTTAAGACGTTTTTATCAGGTTGTAAGAAGTGGTAAGCGTTGGTGATGGTGGGGCCGAAGGGGGTGGAAGTCTTGTGCGAAGGGACACGAGGGGTTTCTCAGTAATGAGGTCACCCCTCCGATATTATCTAAACCCTCGGCAAACCTTGTATTATTTATTCACAAAGTCATCCTCTGTATACACACTCCAACCTTCATTCGGGGGCCTTCTTGTCTTTTATGAATGCGCCCTTTTCTCATCCGAGAGATTTTCAGCGGTGGTGAATTAAGAAGTAGACGTTTCCTTCGCTGCGGAAGTCGAGGGTGATGATGGTTTTAAAAAAGAATGCCTGAGGGGGAAAAAGTGGAAGGTTTTAAAAACAAAAGTGCCACTTTTATCACTATTAACGTTCCCCAAGGCGAAATCATCAGTTTAACGATATCCGACTTCCACTACTATGCATCGAATAAACCCTATCACTATTTTTTTGACGCCATTTTGAGTCCAAAATATAATTTTTTAATGTTTTCGAGGTAAAAAACACGAATCTGAAGTCACTTTTTCAATTTACCCTAGAAAGCTAAACCTTCGTATTTTTTACGACTAAGTGCATATTTTCTTTAAAAAAGGCTAATGGGATGGCGTTTCCGATTCCCACCACCCTTTCTATTCCTTTTCTAGGCGATTAGTAAAAAACTGGCCTAAAAAACAGTAGTCGTAAAAATTACGAAGGTTTAGCAATAAGAGCCTACTTAATAGGATTACCATTCTAGGGTTAAAAAAAACTTTTTTGGATAGCAATCAGAGAAGGGTCTTTTCTTGTAAAAAAGTATAAAAATTGGTCAAAAAAGTGTCTTTCCTCTTCAAAAAGGGTCATAAATCTGTCTAAAAAGTGTCTATTCACCTCATCATAAAGGGTCCAGATCGAGCTAAAAAGCGTTTTTCTTGCCAAACAGAGTCAAAATCTAACTAAAAAGGGTCTTTCTTGTTAAAAAAATCGTTTTCAAATTCTGGAAAAATTAGGGCTAAAAAAGAAGTCTTCAAATTGACGATGGTTCACTAGTAAAATAGGATTACCATTCTATGTTCTTGGAGCCATAAAATTCGTATTGTTAGAAGTCACTTTTTCAATTTACCCTGGAAAGCTAAACCTTCGTATTTTTTACGACTACGTGCATATTTTTTCAAAAAAGGCTAATGGGATGTCGTTTCCGGTTCCCACCACCCTTTCTATTCCTTTTCTAGGCGATTAGTAAAAAACTGGCCTAAAAAACAGTAGTCGTAAAAATTACGAAGGTTTAGCAATAAGAGCCTACTAAATAGGATTACCATTCTAGGGTTAAAAAAAAACTTTTTTGGATAGCAATCAAAGGAAACCTATCAGTTTTAACCTTTTTTTATAACTCCCAAAGACGATATTTTTAGAAAAAACAAAATTAAAAGAAAAAAGGACAGTTTTTTTCTTTATAAAAGCTAAAGAAAAGTTAGTAGTAGGGCATTCGAGGATCGTGAGTGGCTTGGAAGGAACTTAGACAATATATCTCGAAAGAGGCCTTTGCAATGTAAAACAGCCCCAAGCAACACCGATCCAGTATTGCCCTCCGCTTTTCTTATTGATTCTGCAAAAAGAAGACTTTTAGAAACCATCGTTAAACCAGAAAAAGACATTATTGCATTTTATTTTTCTCTTATAGACACAATAAGAGATTTCCTTTTCAATTCGATTAAATTTTTTTGAATTGGAATTTACTAAAGGATATTGTGGTAGAATGGGGTTGGAGGATATCAGAAGAAATAGGATACTTAAGTCGGCCGGGTAAACGTGGTTGATTTAACCTTCTCCATTGTACTTGGAGGCTGTTTGCATTTAAACTGGCTTCTATATCTCACCTAGTACAATTACCGGAGCAATACACTAACCCGAGACGTTTCTATAGCGGTTCTAACCCAAACACCCCTTTTTTAAGGGGTTAATCTAAGTGTTTCCCTTTTTCTAACTCCGATTGGATTCTTCTAAAGAATAACTTGTATTGAAATCATTTTTCATAGTTAATAACGACCTGAATGACACGAAGGTTATTAATTTTTACTGTGTAAATTACAGAGTCCTTAATTGAGAGCATATTTGTTTCCGAATCACGCGATCTCTGAATGTTTAACGCTTTCCCTTTATTGGATCGATGTATGTAATAGTTCTGAATAACGGCAATAGAAGTTAAACGGGGTTTTATTAAGACGGAAATTCTTTTAGAATAAAAAACAACTCATTTATTGTTAAAAATAGTTGTTGACATACATACATAATTGAGGAGTGAAGAAAAAAAAGTTTTAAATCCAAGAAAATACCTCAAAGTTGGATTTTTTAAGGCAAAAACTGCCAAAAATACAATTTTTTTTCTAGAATGAACAGAAAAAGTTTCAGTTTGAGTTAAAAAAAAAAGATACAAAATCTCCCTAACAATCTTTTTTTTTTTGTCAAATGGAGGTTCAAAATTAGGCGAAAAAGGATTTTTTTTCTTGTCAAGGGTCCAAATCTGGCTTAAAAGCGTATGTCAGAAAAGGTTAAAATCTAACTGAAAGAGGTATTTTCTTATTTAAAAAAAGGTTTGAAGCTAAAAAGGGTCTTTTTATGTCAAAAAATAATCTTTTCTTGTTTAAAAAACGGGGCTTTTAAGGGTCTTTTCTTTATGAAAAAGTTTCTTTTCCCTAAGAAAAAGGGTCTTGTCTCTAAAAAAAAGGGTCTTTTCTTAAAAATAAATAAATAAAAAAGGTCTTTTTCTTGTAAAAAAGAGTCTTTTCTTAAAAATAAATAAATAAAAAAGGTCTTTTCTTGTAATTTTTTTTTAAGAGTTTTGTAAAAAAGGGTCTGTAATAAAGGGTCTTTTCTTGTGAAAAAGGGTATTTTCTTTTGAAAAAGGGTCTTTTCTTTTGAAAAAGGGTCTTTTCTTTTGAAAAAGGGTCTTTTCTTTTGAAAAAGGGTCTTTTCTTTTGAAAAAGGGTCTTTTCTTGTGAAAAAGGGTATTTTATTGTGAAAAAGGGTATTTTCTTGTAAAAAAAAAGGTCTTTTCTTGTTTAAAAAAAGGGTCTTTTCTTGTTTAAAAAAAGGGTCTTTTCTTGTTAAAAAAGGGTCTTTTCTTGTTAAAAAAGGGTCTTTTCTTGTTAAAAAAGGGTCTTTTAGTGTAAAAAAGAGTCTTTTCTTGTAAAAAAGGGTCTTTTCTTGTAAGAAAGGGTCTTTTCTTGTAAGAAAGGGTCTTTTCTTGTAAGAAAGGGTCTTTTCTTGTAAGAAAGGGTCTTTTCTTGTAAGAAAGGGTCTTTTCTTGTAAGAAAGGGTCTTTTCTTGTAAGAAAGGGTCTTTTCTTGTAAGAAAGGGTCTTTTCTTGTAAGAAAGGGTCTTTTCTTGTAAGAAAGGGTCTTTTCTTGTAAGAAAGGGTCTTTTCTTGTAAGAAAGGGTCTATGAGATAAGTTATGAGGAGGATCTCTATAAAATGTATAAATGTGTTGTGTGTTAAGAATTTATTGTAACTGAATTTAGAATGAATTGAATCATATGGTTTTTGGACATGTGGCGCTGGAGCCGCCACAGGTCTTTTTTTGTAAGAAAGGGTCTTTTCTTGTAAGAAAGGGTCTTTTCTTGTAAGAAAGGGTCTTTTCTTGTAAGAAAGGGTCTTTTCTTGTAAGAAAGGGTCTTTTCTTGTTAAAAAAAATTGTCTTTTCCTGTAAAAAAGTTTCATAAATCTGTTTAAAAAGTGTCTATTCACCTAATCATAAATGGTCCATTTCGAGTTAAAATGCGTTTTTCTTGCCAAAGAGTCAAAGTTTAACTAAAAGGGGTCTTTTATTGTCAAAATCTGGAAAATTTGGGCTAAAAAAAGTAGTCGTCAAAATGACGAAGGTTCACGAGTAAAATAGGATTACCATTCTATGTTCTAGGAGCCAATAAAAAAAATGTTTTCGTATTGTTAGATGTGTAGCTAGAGGATCTTGATTTTAGGTAAGGAAAAATTGCTGGAGGCCTAAAGCCGTTTTACGCTTCCCACGAGACACCTCCCTTTTTCGTCCCCTTTAAAATACTTGGGGCACCCGGAGTACCCTCCGCTGTACAAACATCGGGACCCCTCCAGAAGTAAATAGGGATACAGAGGAAAGGCGGAACTACGAAACAACAAATAATTAGGTTTAACCCCCTCCGACTCACCCGACCCGTTCTACTTCAATCCCCTTTTACCCGGCCAACTTCTTCATCCCTCCGCTAGCCACGTCCAATCGTTCGGTTCATTAATGGAATTAGTTACTTATTCACTTTATCCTCTTTAGCAGATGTAACTAATTAGTTCAAGCTGTTATCCAGTTTTCCTCAGAAAACTCGTTTAAACTGAAAATTTCATTTAACTTCAATTAAGAACCGAAAATATCGATAAGGAAAATTCTCTGTTAATCATTATGAAATTAGCATAACAATTAGCCTTCAAAAAGTTTATGAGCCAGTTGAGCCATGGACTATCGATTTATTTATTCATTCGAAACATTTTCCTATTTCATGAGTTATGACAAGACCAGAACCAGAGCCTCAGCCAGAGCCAGAGAATAAGCAAGAGAAAGAGCTAGAACCAGATAAAGAGCCAGAGCCAGAGCCAGAGGAAGAGCCAGAGTAAGAGCCATAGGAAGAGCCATAGGAAGAGCCATAGGAAGAGCCAGAGGAAGAGCCAGAGGAAGAGCCAGAGAAAGAGCCAGAGGAAGAGACAGAGGAAGAGCCAGAGGAAGAGCCAGAGGAAGAGCCAAGGTAAGAGCCAGAGGAAGAGCCAAGGGAAGAGCCAGAGGAAGAGCCAGGGGAAGATCCAGGGGAAGATCCAGGGGAAGAGCCAGGGGAAGAGCCAGGGGAAGAGCCAGGGGAAGAGCCAGGGGAAGAGCCAGGGGAAGAGCCAGGGGAAGAGCCAGGGGAAGATCCAGGGGAAGATCCAGGGGAAGAGCCAGGGGAAGAGCCAGGGGAAGAGCCAGGGGAAGAGCCAGGGGAAGAGCCAGGGGAAGAGCCAGGGGAAGAGCCAGGGGAAGAGCCAGGGGAAGAGCCAGGGGAAGAGGCAGGGGAAGAGCCAGAGGAAGAGCCAAGGTAAGAGCCAGAGGAAGAGCCAAGGTAAGAGCCAGGGGAAGAGCCAGGGGAAGAGCCAGGGGAAGAGCCAGGGGAAGAGCCAGGGGAAGAGCCAGGGGAAGATCCAGGGGAAGAGCCAGGGGAAGATCCAGGGGAAGATCCAGGGGAAGAGCCAAGGGAAGAGCCAGATGAAGAGCCAGATGAAGAGCCAGATGAAGAGCCAGGGTGAAAAATCAGGGGAAGAGCCAGAGGAAGAGCCAGAGGAAGAGCCAGAGGAAGAGCCAGAGGAAGAGCCAGGGGAAGAGCCAGGAGAAGAGCCAGGAGAATAGCCAGGGGAAGAGCCAAGAGAAAAGCCAGGAGAAGAGCCTGGGGAAGAGCTAGGGGAAGAGCCAGGGGAAGAGCCAGGGGAAGAGCCAGGGGATGAGCCAGGGGATGAGCCAGGGGAAGAGCCAGGGGAAGAGCCAGAGGAAGAGCCAGGGGATGAGCCAGGGGAAGAGCCAGAGAAAGAAGCAGAGTCAAAGAAAGAGCCAGAACCCTGGCTTTTGTGACCAAATTTTGTGTGTAGACAAGCAAAAGAAGATTTCCTTCCTATGAATCTTGAAAAAACTAACTAAAATTGCATGCAGAGCCAGAGAATAAGCAAGAGAAAGAGCTAGAACCAGATAAAGAGCCAGAGCCAGAGCCAGAGGAAGAGCCAGAGTAAGAGCCATAGGAAGAGCCATAGGAAGAGCCATAGGAAGAGCCAGAGGAAGAGCCAGAGGAAGAGCCAGAGAAAGAGCCAGAGGAAGAGCCAGAGGAAGAGACAGAGGAAGAGCCAGAGGAAGAGCCAGAGGAAGAGCCAAGGTAAGAGCCAAGGGAAGAGCCAGAGGAAGAGCCAGAGGAAGAGCCAGGGGAAGATCCAGGGGAAGAGCCAGGGGAAGAGCCAGGGGAAGAGCCAGGGGAAGAGCCAGGGGAAGAGCCAGGGGAAGATCCAGGGGAAGAGCCAGGGGAAGAGCCAGGGGAAGAGCCAGGGGAAGAGCCAGGGGAAGAGCCAGGGGAAGAGCCAGGGGAAGAGCCAGGGGAAGAGCCAGGGGAAGAGCCAGGGGAAGAGGCAGGGGAAGAGCCAGAGGAAGAGCCAAGGTAAGAGCCAGAGGAAGAGCCAAGGTAAGAGCCAGGGGAAGAGCCAGGGGAAGAGCCAGGGGAAGAGCCAGGGGAAGAGCCAGGGGAAGAGCCAGGGGAAGATCCAGGGGAAGAGCCAAGGGAAGAGCCAGATGAAGAGCCAGATGAAGAGCCAGATGAAGAGCCAGGGTGAAAAATCAGGGGAAGAGCCAGAGGAAGAGCCAGAGGAAGAGCCAGAGGAAGAGCCAGGGGAAGAGCCAGGGGAAGAGCCAGGAGAAGAGCCAGGGGAAGAGCCAGGGGAAGAGCCAAGAGAAAAGCCAGGAGAAGAGCCTGGGGAAGAGCTAGGGGAAGAGCCAGGGGAAGAGCCAGGGGAAGAGCCAGGGGATGAGCCAGGGGATGAGCCAGGGGAAGAGCCAGGGGAAGAGCCAGAGGAAGAGCCAGGGGATGAGCCAGGGGAAGAGCCAGAGAAAGAAGCAGAGTCAAAGAAAGAGCCAGAACCCTGGCTTTTGTGACCAAATTTTGTGTGTAGACAAGCAAAAGAAGATTTCCTTCCTATGAATCTTGAAAAAACTAACTAAAATTGCATGCTTTTTTCGTTCCAAACACACAATGCTGTTTTCTTTTTATTAAGTACACTGTTTAATAAAATTGCCTACTACTTTTTACAAGAGCCTTTCCAACCTTTATCCCTCTAATCCAGAGATAATGAGGCTCTCCGATAATTTTGATTCCCCCATTCTTTATTCCGGGAATTCTTTTTTCTCCTCTTTTTTTTAACCCCATCCCCTTCATCGCGACAAAAGAGCCCACGGTTTTTTTTTTCTTTTAAAGGGATAGCTGGAACGTTGAATTGTTAAATCTGAAGCTTTAACATTTTGAGCGAAATCCAACGAAGAAAAAAAAATCAAAAATTTAAGAAACAGCAAGGAGTTTTTTCTTTCTAAAACAATGCTAATTTTTGGTTGTGAAATCTTCATGCTGGTTTTTGTTCTTGTGTTATTTAAGTTGAAATCCGGAAGCGTGGTGGCAGAGGAAGGACAAGTAGAAGAGGAATGAGGGAGGTTTCTGTTTCTAGATTGTGTTCCACCCCTATCCGGGGTTATGTAATTAACCTACCGGGTGAGAGTCCCCCAAGACACCACGGGAACGTATATATAACATAGGTAGTCATAAATCCTTACCCCTTGTCACCCTATTCCGACCGGTCGACAACGTTTCATTTGTCTAACCGCTGAGATTGCATTGTAAGAAACTGATAAATTGAATAACCCTTTTCTCAGGTTATAAATCGTTAAGAAATTACCAATTAGTGATATGTGGAGCTGGTTTTGTGGAGAGGCCGTTGCTGTGGTCAGGTTACAATGCCTTGCGGTACACCTAATGCGGTAACCCTCTGCAACCTTCCTGCGACTCATCTAATCTTTCAAAACCTAAAAATGAATCTTTATATCTTCATTAAAAAATTTTTATAAAACAATCAAAAAACTTTCCTTACTTTCTTAAAGTAGAATTTTTTTCGTTCTATTGTAAAAAATTTTGTTAAAAAATTAAAGTGTAAAAAGTCGGAAGCTTAGGTCCCGTGTAGTGTAAAAATGATGAAATTGCTTCTTCTCTCTCGCTCTCTCTTTTTTCTAGCCTCCGTCGCTATGAATAATGAATGACGCGAATAATAAAATCCTTTTTGCCCTAATGGTAGCAGAGCCCGATCGGAATCCTAATGGGTCCGACTTTGAAAGATTATTAACTGCATCTGAAAAATAAACTGCCCCTTTTTACCAACTGGAAAATTATACAAAGAGCATCATTTAAGGTAAATAGGGAAGAAAATTGACGTTTCAAATACAATTAAAGCTTTCACTTATATAATGTGATTTTTTTTTCTCTTCTTTGCGGTTCATAATCTAAAAAGACGATTTTGCACGTCATCTAAAGGGTTTCGTGTCCGAAATTTTCGCACGCACACGTCAGTAAAATTTTAAAGCGTTTGTTGAACTTTTAAACTAAAAATTAAAATTAAAAACAACCCAATAGGAAGTGTAGGCCTGCAAAACCGATCTGTCTTGCAGGTCAATCTAACCGACTCCTTCAATTTCGTTTTGTTCGAACAAATAAAAAACAGAGAGCCAGAGCCAGCGAGCCAGAGAGCGAGAGATCCAGAGATCCAGCGAGCCAGAGAGCGAGAGATCCAGAGATCCAGAGAGCCAGAGCCAGAGAGCCAGAGCCAGAGAGCCAGAGAGCCAGAGCCAGAAAGCCAGAGTCAGAGAGCCAGAGTCAGAGAGCCAGAGTCAGAGAGCCAGAGTCAGAGAGCCAGAGTCAGAGAGCCAGAGTCAGAGAGCCAGAGTCAGAGAGCCAGAGTCAGAGAGCCAGAGTCAGAGAGCCAGAGTCAGAGAGCCAGAGTCAGAGAGCCAGAGTCAGAGAGCCAGAGTCAGAGAGCCAGAGTCAGAGAGCCAGAGTCAGAGAGCCAGAGTCAGAGAGCCAGAGTCAGAGAGCCAGAGTCAGAGAGCCAGAGTCAGAGAGCCAGAGTCAGAGAGCCAGAGTCAGAGAGCCAGAGTCAGAGAGCCAGAGTCAGAGAGCCAGAGTCAGAGAGCCAGAGTCAGAGAGCCAGAGTCAGAGAGCCAGAGTCAGAGAGCCAGAGTCAGAGAGCCATAGAGCCATAGAGCCATAGAGATATAAAGCCATAGAGCCATGGAGCCAGAGAGCCAGAGAGCCAGAGAGCCATGGAGCCAGAGAGCCAGAGAGCCAGATAGCCAGAGTCATAGAGCCAGAGAACCAGAGGCAGAGATACAGATCCAGAGAACCAGATCCTGAGAACCAGAGCCAGAGCAATATCCAGAGCCAGAGCAATATCCAGAGCCAGAGCCATATCCATAGCCATTTTCAGAGCAATCGCTACAGCTGCAAAGTCCAAAACAAATTCACATACATTTCGAATGAGTAGAAACTCCGTAGAAATTATAGCCGACGAATCTCTCGAGTCTGACGGTCTGGGTTAATTATGAGGAGGGTGAAGTGTACTAAAAGAACTACTCTTGTCTCAAAACCCCTCGAAACAAGTACCTCGCATGGTTTAAAAAATAAGTTGTAAAAGAAAAAAAAAATTTTTTTTTAAATCGTTAAACCATCAGCTATTCGAGAAAGGATTACAATGGTTGAAAAGGTGGCTAATGCTCGTCAATCCCACTTTTTTCACTCTCTCTTTCTTTTCTAAGGGTTTTACAAAGTCAACTCAAATACTTTAATTAATCTCATGTAAGCTCTTTGTAGAGCTGCCCTCGGAGAATCTTAATTTGTTGAAGTAATTGCTTCCAGTTTCTTCTCTTCCAGAAACCTTTTTCCCCCCTCTGCACACTTTCGCCATTCAGAATTCCCAAGACTCTGCCCGTTTAGGGCTCTTTTGGAGTTCACAACTTAAGAAAGAAAAAATTGTCGAATTTTTAGTTCAATTTATTTTGGTTTTCGAGATAGTTTAGGGCTCCTATATTGAGGCTGGCATGTTTGCTTTGTTCGGCGTGCATTAGGGGGTCCTTTCCCGGATATTGGCCGGCTTCCCTTCCCGCATTACGTGAAAGAGTCCTCAATAACGAAAAGAAATTGTTTAATAAAAAAAACCCCAACGATTGTTCCTAGAGGTAGTCAATTTCAATGAAGTTGAAGCGATGGTTTGAAAGGCTATACGCAGAAGTGAACGTGAGTGAAGGGGGTTCCCTGGATTGAGTTTCTTGGGCGTGTAAAGGCCCCAGAGGTGATTGAAAAGGGCTCCGAACAAAGAGGAAACGAACAAAGTCCTCCACCCTTTTGCCACAACAAGTCAATTCCTTATAGCGTAACCATCAACTTATTTAATTAACCCTTCCCCCTTCATTCCATGTACAACTTGACATACTCTTTATGTACTTACGTAATTAAACCTTTTGTTTATAATCTTTATTAAAAATATTTTATATTCCTTTAGATTTTAGAAAAAAAAACTTAAATCTTTATAGAAAAAATTTAATATTTTATGATGTCTGAAAAGGAACCTTTTATAAAGTTTTAATTTACTCCGTAACATTAGGCTTTTATAGGAGAAGGGGCGCGGACGGTCTTTTGTTGGATGGAAAAGCGCTTTTCCTTTGCCCCGTTTAGTGCAAGGAATATGGGACTTGAATAGAAAGCACGCTTTGAAACCAACAGCACGTAAAATTGGCAATTGATGTTTTAATTATTCTTCTGTAGAGAGAAAAAAAGGGAGAAAACATTGAAAAAAAGACTTGGAATAGAAAATCTTCGTTTTACTTTTGTAATGAAAAATCAAAACCAAAGAGTGATTTCCTTTGCACCCATAGACACCATATACAGACACTTCCAGCTTTCTAGACATCTACTGATACCCATAGATATCTTATACATACACCTCTGGATAATATCTTCTAGTATACAGAGACCTAACCCTAGATATTGTAATAAAATAGACTTGCTTATTCAGCACATATTTTATTAATCACGTCTTTTATCATATGTTTTCTCTACAATATCTTATACAGGTACCACCTCCCCTTAATATCTTCTATGCAGATACCTACCTATATATATCTTATACAGAACCCAACCGTAGATATCTTATACAGAACCTACCCCTAGATATCTTCTATACAGATGCCTACCCCTAGATATCTAGATAAGTATCTTCTATACAGATGCCTACCCCTAGATATCTAGATATCTTCTATACAGATGCCTACCCCTAGATATCTAGATATCTTCTATACAGATGCCTACCCCTAGATATCTAGATATCTTCTATACAGATGCCTACCCCTAGATATCTAGATATCTTCTATACAGATGCCTACCCCTAGATATCTAGATATCTTCTATACAGATGCCTACCCCTAGATATCTAGATATCTTCTATACAGATGCCTACCCCTAGATATCTAGATATCTTCTATACAGATGCCTACCCCTAGATATCTAGATATCTTCTATACAGATGCCTACCCCTAGATATCTAGATATCTTCTATACAGATGCCTACCCCTAGATATCTAGATATCTTCTATACAG
The DNA here is from genome assembly GCA_018703685.1 of Orius laevigatus. Classification (NCBI taxonomy): domain Eukaryota; kingdom Metazoa; phylum Arthropoda; class Insecta; order Hemiptera; family Anthocoridae; genus Orius; species Orius laevigatus. Next base: position 15,983 of record JAGWEN010000987.1, on the reverse strand, counting down.
ATGCCTACCCCTAGATATCTAGATATCTTCTATACAGATGCCTACCCCTAGATATCTAGATATCTTCTATACAGATGCCTACCCCTAGATATCTAGATATCTTCTATACAGATGCCTACCCCTAGATATCTAGATATCTTCTATACAGATGCCTACCCCTAGATATCTAGATATCTTCTATACAGATGCCTACCCCTAGATATCTAGATATCTTCTATACAGATGCCTACCCCTAGATATCTAGATATCTTCTATACAGATGCCTACCCCTAGATATCTAGATATCTTCTATACAGATGCCTACCACTAGATATCTAGATATCTTCTATACAGATGCTTACCCCTAGATATCTAGATATCTTCTATACAGATGCTTACCCCTAGATATCTAGATATCTTCTATACAGATGCTTACCCCTAGATATCTAGATATCTTCTATACAGATACCTACCCCTAGATATCAAGATATCTTCTATACAGATGCCTACCCCTAGATATCTAGATATCTTCTATACAAATGAATACTCCTAGATATCTTCTATACAGATGCCTACCCCTAGATATCTACATATCTTCTATACAGATGCCTACCCCTAGATATCTACATATCTTCTATACAGATGCCTACCCCTAGATATCTTCTATACAGATGCCTACCCTTAGATATCTACATATCTTCTATACAGATGCTTACCCCTAGATATCTAGATATCTTCTATACAGATGCTTACCCCTAGATATCTAGATATCTTCTATACAGATACCTACCCCGAGATATCAAGATATCTTCTATACAGATGCCTACCCCTAGATATCTAGATATCTTCTATACAGATGCCTACCCCTAGATATCTTCTATACAGATGCCTACCCCTAGATATCTAGATATCTTCTATACAGATGCCTACCCCTAGATATCTTCTATACAGATGCCTACCCCTAGATATCTTCTATACAGATGCCTACCCCTAGATATCTACATATCTTCTATACAGATGCCTACCCCTAGATATCTTCTATACAGATGCCTACCCCTAGATATCTTCTATACAGATGCCTACCCCTAGATATCTTCTATACAGATGCCTACCCCTAGATATCTAGATATCTTCTATACAGAGACCTAATTTTAGATATCTTAAACAGAACCTACCCCTAGATATCTTCTTTACAGATACCTACCTCTAGATATTATATTCTATGCAGATACTTACCCCTAGATATATTCTATACAGATGCCTACCCCTAGATATCTTCTTTACAAATAACTACCCCTAGATATTTTATACAGACCCACCTTTTGCAGACACCTCTAGATCCTTATCTTCTTCACCCACCCTGAAACCGTCAGATGGACGTTTGGACTTCACACCTTTTGAAAAATCAAGGCTGTAGACAATGACCTCCTTTTGAGGAAGATAACCGGTAGGTAGTAAGGACATAGGGTTTTCAAATAATTGCCTTCATTTTGTCAAAGTCGATAATTTTAAATTTTTGTATAGGTACCTATCTGTTTCTAATGGATTATTAAAACTAGAGGTCGTTCAGTGCGAGAGATATCTCTGGCAGAGATAACCGTTTGATGCAAATTTAACAGCAAACGCCTGAGTAGGAATTCACCATGAACTGAGACGTTATCTTGACAGAGATTACCTTGGTTTCGTAACTCCGCCACCCTCCCTTTTGCTATTCCCACGGATTTTCAGAAAAGGGTAAAATTTTATAAACAATCCCAGCCGGAGTTTTACCCCACGAGAGAATGCCGGAGCGGACAACACAACAACTTCTGAATAAAATAAGCATTGGAATAACTTCTGACATAAAGCCAAACGATTGTTAGATAAGGCGGAATGACTTCAGAAACTCATCTATTTTGCATCTCTACCCCTCCGCCGACCCACTCACCCCGCCCATTCCTCTCGTTCCTTTTCCGCCTTTTGTCTGAATTGCTTTCGCCCTCTTTAGAATTAAAATTGTTGTATATTTAATAATTCATCTTTAAATCCTTTCCTATCGGAAAAAGGTTGAATAATTATTATCAAAGATAGATTTATTCAATGAAGCTTATCTTCAACTTTCAATCCATTAGCAAAGTACAGAGATGCTCAAAAAGAAAGTATATGATAGAACCTAGGATTTTGGAAAGGGGACCCTGTATAGTCAAAATAAAGTTTTTGCCATGTAAATTTTTCTCGTTTTCTGCGACAAACTGTAAATCAATTATGAAATGTTCCATGAAGAAGTCCTTTAGTATTGATTGAGTTTCGTGTTTCCGAGAACATTAATTAAATTTGTTTTTGAAATAGGATATAATGAAAAGCAGAACAATTGGTCCGACTAAGTGTGAATAGTTGGAGACTGTGAAGGGGTTGGGGGGTGATGATAAAAGGAGGTGGGATGATCGCGTATGAGATGGTAAAGGCGCATTGCCATTAGCCCCACCGCCCTCCTCAATCCCCATTAGCCTCCTTCTCCTAAACTTAATATACCTGAGTCATTAACATAGTTCATCAAATAGGGATACATTGCGCGCACTCAGCTCCCGCACACTCCCTTAATTACAAACATCCCACCTGCGATGTGCATTATGTAAGGTATCTGACTGGGAAATTATGTAATGGCTCATCTTCACAAACATAAGGCAACGCAGTGAATTTAAACGATCATAAAGCCTCCGATTTAAATTAAGAGAGACACATTTTTTAAATACGATTAAGCTAAAGTGCTGAAGAGAAGGCTAACTCAACCTTCCTGTACCCTCCTCAACCCTCCCCTAACCTCCTCAACCCTCCCTACTCTCCTCAACCCCTATACCCTCCTCAACGCCCATTTCCACTTCTCAATCCCCTACACTCCTCAACCCTCTTCCAACCTCCCCTATCCTCATCAAAACTCTCCTACTCTCCTCAATTCTCCAACACCCTGCTAAACCCTCCATAACCACTCCTACCCACCCCTAAATACCCTTCCTTTCCACTACCCTCCCATCGCCACCCCACACCACCAGTCACGACCATACCCTACCACTACATCCCTACCCTGCACTACCATACCCTACCCTGCTCTGGCGCCTAACCACCGTACCCTAAACCCTCCCATACCCTCCTTACTCACCTTCCCATTCCCTCCCAACCCTACTCACCTTCCCTTTCCCTCCCAACCCTACTCACCCACCCACCACTACCCACCACACCAACCCCTAACCACCCTCCCCTCCCCTTCCATCCCTTAACTACCCTCCCTTAACCACCCATCCCTACCCAACCCACTCCTAACAACCCACCCTCCCCACCAATACCCGACATCCTCATCCTCCCCTCCACAACCTCCCCTCCCCTCACCACCCTCCCATCACCTCCCCACCTTCCCCGCCCCTCGCAAACCTCTCCTCCCTTAACCACCCTCCCCTACCGACCCATCCCTACCCACCCACTCCTAACAACCCAACCTACCCACCCTTTCCCACCCACCCCTACCAACCTTCCCACCCCTCGCCACCCTTCCCTCCCCTCACCACCCTCCCCTACCCACCCTTTCCCACCCTCCTCTCCCCTCATCTACCCACCTTCCCTCCCCTCGCCACCCACCCTACCCACCCACCCCTACCCACCCACTCCTAACAACCCTACCCAACATACCTACCCACCCTTTCCCACCCTCCTCTCCCCTCCCCTACCCACCCTCCGCTCCCCTCACCTACCCACCTTCTCCTCCCCTCGCCGCCCTTTCCTCCCCACACCACCATCCCATCACCTACCCACCTTCCCCTCCCCTCACCATCCTCCCCTCCCTTAACCACCCTTTACCACCCTCCCCTACCCTCCCACTCATAACAACCCTACCTACCCTTTGCAACCCTCCTCTCCCCTCCCCTACCCACCTTTCCATCCCTTACCCACATTCCGCTCCCCTCTCCGCACTCCCCTCGCCGCACTCCCCTCGCCGCACTCCCCTCGCCGCTCTTCCCCACCCTCCCCACCCTCCCCACCCATCCTCATCCCTCTCCTACCCCGCCTCAACCCACCCCTTGTAGTAATAGTAATTATTATCTAATCCGAACAAGTTCTTTCCTGAGAGTATTGTCGAATCCCTTTTTCTAATTCTAACGGCTCCCTCGACATCTTCAAATGATGTATTTTTATGTTCTTTTACACTTTACGGTTTACTTATCGTCGTAAACATTTTTTTTTTTATCGTAAGTATAAAAAAATGAAATGCTTTGAATACGTTTTTACGGCCTAATTCGTAGATAGTAGAACATTATCTCTTTTTACCCTTTCATCCTCGGTTTTTATGATTCAGCCCAAAAAACGTACATTAAAAAAGTCATATTTCTCATATGGGAGTATAAACACAAATTTTTTTTGACAACGAAATTATTGTTAACTATGGAGGACGTTGGAGATGTAAGTTTAAAAAAAGTTTTTTCGTTTCTTTTGTGAAAAAAAAGTCCTTTTTGCGGTTTTAAAAGAGCAAAAGTTCCCTTATTGGTCCTATAAGTTTGGCGTTCAAGGCTACTTTCTTAAGCTCCTTTACCTTTTCCAAAGGGAGAAACTATTGTTTGCGGGGCAACAAAGCTTTAGGAGCGTTTAATTTAACTCGGAATTGTAAGAAGACAAGTTTCCTTGGGATACTTTCGGTATTAGAAACCACCCCTTCTAGCAAAAGAAAAAAAAAATTTAAAAGAATCAAAGGTTACAACTTTTGATTGATCAAAACCTAAAGTTTGGACGGTCTATCAAAATTAACTAAACCTTCAATCTCTCCATTTACCCAAGTTTGTCAATTTCGATCGAAACTCCGGCCTTTTCAACTGATTGCTCCGAATAGTCATTTTCCCAAAATTAAACCAAAGACCAAAATTTGGGAATGTCAAAAAAAGGATTTAACGCCCTAAAAACCTTCATGAATTTTACTCCTTTATAACGGCTTTATTAAAAAAGGGTATGCAATAACGTGAAGTGCATATATGCGAGATTAAAGTGAACGATATGAGCGGAAAGGAACTTTCAGGATAAAAGCTACCACGCTCAGATTCACTCCTCTTCGAATTAATATTAGAGTCTTAAAATGTAAGGTGTTTTCCAGTTCCTACTCTCTTTTTATGGCTTTTTATCCCTAGATTTTTACATTTTTCATATAAAAAACTACTTGATCCCAACCAGCAGTGAACATTCAGTTTCTCCTCAGGAATTCCTAAAAAAATTCAAAAACTATTTTCCTTCACCCAAATAATAGATTTTTTCTGGTAAGAATCTCTTTTATGTCTTTGCTGAGTGTAAATTAAGTTTGTTAAAAGTTATAAACATTGAGTGTAAAGAATTTCTAGTCTAGAGATAGGTACTTGGGTCTTAACAGTTGTTTGAGCTCTCATAGAAAAACTAGGGAAAAAAGGAGTCTATAAACTTTACAAATCGATACCCGTTGAACTTCTATTTTAAACAAGTTTAGTAGCTAGGGCAACATTATTAATTCTACCAATATTGCTGAATTAGTGGGCATTCCCTCCACATTCAACTAAATATCCCCCCACATATCCCACAACACATCCCCCTAAATATCCCCCCACACATCTCCTAAATATCCCCCCACACATCCCCTAAATATCCCCCACACATGCCCTAAATATCCCCCCACACATCCCCTAAATATCCACCCCACTAATCCCCTAAATATTCCCCACACATCCCCACACACATCACCCCACAATTCCCCCAAACACTCCTCTCATATCCCATAACACATTCCCCCACATCCACCGCATATCCCCCAAACATCCCCCACACTTCCCTTAAACACCCCCACACTTCCCCAAAACATCCCCCCACACATCCCCCAAACATACCCCACACTTCCCCCAAACATACCCAAAACATCCCCCAAAAATCCCCCTCAAATCCCCCCAACATCCCTACACATCCCCCCACAAATTCCCCCACAAATTCCCCCACACATTCCCCCACACATTCCCCCACACATCCCCCTACACATCCACACGCACATCACCCCACAATTCCCCCAACACATCCTCTCTTATCCCATAGCCAACTCCCCCACATCCACCACATATCCCCCAAACATCCCCCACACTCCCCTTAAACACCCCCACACTTCCCTAAAACATCCCCCACACATCCCCCAAACATACCCCACACTTCCCCCAAACATACCCAAAACATCCCCCAAAAATCCCCCCAACATGCCTACACATCCCCCACGAATTCCCCCACAAATTCCCCCACACATTCCCTCACACATTCCCCCACACATTCACCCACACATCCCCACGCACATCACCCCACAATTCCCCCAACACATCCTATCTTATCCCATAGCACACTCCCCCACATCCACAGATATCCCCCAAACATCCCCCACACTTCCCCCAAACATCCCCCACACTTCCCCCAAACATCCCCCACACTTTCCCCCTAACATCCCCCCCAAACATCCTCCACATTTCCCCCTTCAAATCCATCCTCGCATCCCCACACATCCTCCACACTTCCCCCAAACATACCCTAAACATCCCTCTCAAATCCCCCAAACATCCCCACACATCCTCCACACCCCCCACACATCCCCCACACCCCACAAGTTCCCCCAAACATCCTCCACATTTCCAAACACACATCCTCAAACACCCCCCAAACATCCCCCACACTCCCCCAACCTTACCCCGAAATCCCCAAAACATCCCTACACATCCCCCACACATCCCCCCACACATTCCCACACATCCCCCACACTTCCCGCACACATCCCCAAACTTCCCCCTAACATCCCCCACACTTCCCCCCACAAATTCACCCTAATAAAAATATTACCCCACTGACCTCTAATCCAAAAAACGGCTTCATTTTTTTAGTGTGACCCGAAAACCCAGGACATTTGGCATTCGTTAAAAAGGATCCAAGCGGCAACCTACCGCACAGGATTCAACTTCTGGGACATATTCAAGGACTTAGAACCCTACGGTAAACACGTCACTGCAGGTAATAACATTAACTCAGACAATAAGATTTTAAAAGCAACAAACCGTTTAGAGCACAAATTCCTTTCCGTCCTTTGCGGACCGCTCAAGCACATCATCGGATTGAGCGACGAGGAAATATTAAACATCGCCGCTTTCTTTCGGACAAATGACGGACGCGTCGATTACGACCAGTTTTGCCGGACAATTCACGACAGCGGTAAGTGAATATTGGAAGGGCAGGGGGAAAAAAGATGAAAGTCACTTTTACGTCGATTTTGAGATATCAGCGCCATCTAGAGGATATGAAGGAGTACTATCATTTGGTGGAACAACAAAGGTGGAAAAAATATGAGAATCGTCTTATTTTCAGATCCACCCGAGCTTCAGGAAGGGAAGAAACCTGAACTCGAGGATCCATACGAGTGTAAAATACTTTCACCACTGGAAGAAAGAGAAGTCAAAATTTTGATGACTAAAATGGCCTCTTCGATCGAAAAGCCATACATTTTACGCCCATATTTTCAAGAATATCAAAACGTTATTCATCATACGAAAAAGGCGGTTTTAAAAACGTCTTTTTTTAGATCAAAAAGAAATCCGGACATGTCTCTCATTCGGGATTCTTCAGAATTTTGAAATTCCTCGGAATCGCTCTATCGGAATCCGAACGTGAGCTTTTCCTCTCCAAATACGGCGACTCCCACGACGTCAAATACGCGGCCTTTCTCAAAGATTTAGTCGCGATCAAAGAGCACCTTAAAGCCAGAGGGATGCTCGACAGTTCAGGAGTAAATTGATTTAAGTTCAATAAATAACCTTTTTAGAAACTCCTTCCAATATATCAAAAACAATACGCAACAGTCGAAACTCCATTGTTGCCGATGCCCGATATTTTTTTAGAGCCCGACGAGAGCAGGATCGGCCTCATAAAGTTCGAAACGACCCCAAGTACCCTGGAAAGAAATCGTTTTGACAGCTTTCGCTAAATTAAAACAGCACGTTCGATCCGAAAATATTAATCTCTGCTCATATTTTTTGGTCCGTTCTTTTAATAAAGAAAAATATATATATTTATATTATAGAAAAGAGATCCAAGAGGCACTGGAAGGATTCCGTTGCTCTTTTTTACCCAAGCGATCCAGTGGATTAAATATTCAAGGAGGTCTTTGACAGATTTATATTTATCTCATCACGAAAAAGGACTTATAACTGAGCTATACATCGATCCTGAAGAATCCGATAAGTTCCTTTGGTATTATTTCGTCAAAGACGTATACGAAGGTTGGATCTAAAGAAAAAAAATCAGAAAAACTAAATTTTTTTTAGGGCTTGATATGGAAGAGGTTGCTAATTGGCCCTCTCATCCTTTAACAACGCCGCCGGACATGATAATTGACCGCCTTCCTAAAATTCCACTTCCGCCCCCTGAGGCTGGCGGGCTTCCTGAACGGGAATTTTTCGAAGAATTCTATAAAAAAGTGTTGGAGAGGAACGCAAACATTTTAACCCTTTTAAGGGCGAAAGACAGGTAATTTATTTTGAAATCCTTTAAATTTAACGGGAAAATACACAAAATATCAATTATTTATTAAATCAAAATATTCATACATTTCTGCACGAAATTCCATTTTGGCTAAAAATTCGGGGATCTCAATATCTCTCATTTTCATTCTTCATTTCATTCCTCCACATCCCACACTCCCCCTACCATCCCATCATATCCACAAACTTCCCCCACTCTCCCTTAATCTACCCTGTCCCCTCCCACCCATCATCTCCCCCCCATTACCCACCATCACCCCATCACCCCCACATCCCATAATCTCACCCACTACCCCCACCCACCCATCGTGAACCCCTCTTCCTCTCCCGTCGCATCATCTCCCTCCATTTCCACCATCCTACCATCATCTCCCCCCACTTCCCCCATCCTACCATCATCTCCCCCACTTAGTCTCATCTCCATTATCTCTCTCACTTCCTCAACCCCCCCCTCATTAACTACCACCACTTCCTCTCCCCTCCCATCATCTCCCCCACTTCCTCTCCCCTCCCATCATCTCCCCCACTTCCTCTCCCCTCCCATCATCTCCCCCACTTCCTCACCCCTCACATAATCCCCCCACAATGTCTCTCTCTCTCATTGCCCACCCACCTCACATTCCATCCCATCATCCCCCACTTACCCTCTCCTTCAATCATCTCCCACCAATTCCTGACTCCTCCCATCATCTCCCCACTTCCTCCCCCCTATCATCACCTCACCCTATTTCCTCCCACTCCCATCGTCTACCCGCACTTCCTCTTCCCTCCCACATCATCTCCCACCATTCCTCCACCCATCCATCATCTCCCCCCATTCCTCCTCCCATCCACATCTCCGCTCATTTCCCCACCATTCCATCATCTCCCCCACTTCTCCCATCCTCCCTCTTTCATCTCCCCCACTTTCCCCCCCACTATCATCTCCCCCACTTTCCCTCCCACTATCATCTCCCCCACTTTCCCTCCCTCTATCATCTCCCCCACTTTCCCTGCCTCTATCATCTCCCCCACTTTCCCTCCCACTATCATCTCCCCCACTTTCCCTCCCTCTATCATCTCCCCCACTTTCCCTCCTTCTATCATCTCCCCCACTTTCCCTCCCTCTATCATCTCCCCTACTTTCCCTCCCTCTATCATCTCCCCACATTCCCTCCCTCTATCATCTCCCCCACTTTACCTCCCTCTATCATCTCCCCCACTTACCCTCCCACCATCATCTCCCCCACTTTCCCTCCCTCTATCATCTCCCCCACTTTCCCTCCCTCTATCATCTCCCCCACTTTCCCTCCCTCTATCATCTCCCCCACTTTCCCTCCCTCTATCATTTCTCCCACTTTCCCTCCCTCTATCATCTCCTTTACTTTCCCTCCCTCTATCATCCCCCCACATTCCCTCCCTCTATCATCTCCCCCACTTTCCCTCCCTCTATCATCTCCCCCACTTTCCCACCCTCTATCATCTCCCCCACTTTCCCTCCCTCTGTCTTCTCCCCCACTTTCCCTCCCTCTATCATCTCCCCCAACTTCCCTCTAACCACCGCAATATTCCCCAACACGAACACACTCAACCTCGACACTTTAACCCTACTACCCCTCCTTTACTCCTTCCCAATATAACTGGTTCGAGTTCCAAGATCACGGGCTAACATTGACGATTTTTCCACTGTATTTGCCAATTGGGCACAAAAATGACCTTTTCTATATGACAATGAATAATTTGAAGAAAAACTTTTTACATTTTCTCCTGCAGGAATAAAGAAGGAGTACTTAGTGTAATCGATTTCTCGGATGCGATGAAGCGATACCATTTCCTCTTTACCGAAGACGACCTGCGACATTTCATAAAACGTTACGGAGTCTCGAATAATAAACTCGACTATGAAAAACTCGCAGCTGATCACCCACTTCGTATAGAGCAGAAAAATATCGTAAAATGCAAAACATAAATCGCTTTCAGTTCCCTTCAATATTTTCAAAGGGTTACGGAATACAAAATTTACCCAAAGAGAAAACCCAACAAGAGATCGCTCTCGAAGAATTCAAAATGGAAACCAACATCGTCGAAGTTTTAGCCAAAATCAAAAGAATCGTAAGTTCATCAAAAAATCGAACTTTTTGCTCATTCATTTCAGTTGATTTGCTCACAAATGAAACTGGAAGACGAACTGAAAAAATTTGACGTTGACGGTACAGGGTTGCTTTCGTGGGAAAATTTCGAAAAGGCGCTTGATAACTGCGGTTTGCCGCTCTCTTTTAGAGAAAAAGACTGCATACAACAAGTGTAAAATAACTTTTCATTGTATGGAGCTTCCCATGACCTTCCTTAGTTTGCTTCAGCCCCTATGGCAAGAAAATCAGATTCGTAATTATACTATCATTCTAGGTTTCAAAAAGATGACGATCCAAATATGATCGAATACACAAAATTTTATCCCACAGTCGACGAAGAGTCGACAATGCCCTGCCTGACACGTCTTCCCCTTCACGAAGCTATGCAGCACGAAAAAGAAAAAATCGCAAAAGAGCCACACGAGTTCGTCAACTTCGACGATCGAATTCGCATTTCGAAAGCTGTCAAAAAGCTCTCGAAGAAAATCTCGTTGGGAAACTACAACACGTTTAAGGTTGGTTTCACTTTTAGTTTTGAAATTTATATTCTTTGAAGGCGTTCGATGTTGAAAATCGTGGTTATGTCGACCGTCCTGCTTTTCAACACATCCTCTTCAATTTGGGCGTTCTTCATTTGTTGACCATCGAGGAAATCGATTCTGTCATGAAAGGCTTCGGCTACGAAATCAAAAATAAACTATACATCGACTACCAGGATTTCCTCAACGCCTTAGATATTGTATTCAGGACAGAAAAAGCAGCTTTACGCCTTTAAAAATTCTCAATAAATAAGATTTTTTTTCTATCTAATCAATGTCAAAGTTATTATTGTTTGGAACGCTTATATGGTAAATTCTTCGACTTTATGATAATGTTACGTAATCGTAGGTATATAAAGTAAAACCGGATCTGAAGGACGGTTCAGTTGACACCTTGAGGCTCCACGATGCCGGCATCTTCAGGTATTCGAATGATTCTTTCCTTTTGCATGTTTAGGGTTATTTAAGTTGGATTTACATGTTTTTTCGTATTCAAATTTCACAAAGGTAACTCGATAATAGAGCGCTATAATTATGTCACGCAAATTGACCATTTTGAAACGTTGCATTTTGCTATTTATTTGCTTAATTAGGAAGGTTGTTTTTTTAGTTAAGGGTATGTTTTAGGACCAGAATTGATGAATTTTTAAATTTTTTTTTGTAGGTAAAATACTCATCACGAATGGGACTGTGGTGAATGCGGACAAAACTGAAAAAGTGGACGTTTATATTGAAGATGGAATAATAAAAAGGATCGGGAGAAATATGTCGGTCGATAGGGAAACGAGAGTTATCGACGCTGGGGCTAAATACGTGTTCCCAGGAGGAATAGACCCCCATACCCATATGGAGTTCGAGTTTATGGGAGGGATGTCTGTGGATGATTTTTACTGCGGTACTAAAGCGGCCGTCGCCGGCGGTACGACGACGATAATCGATTTCGCGATACCTAGAAAAGGGGAGTCTTTAATTCAGGCGTATGAGCGCTATCGGAAAAAGGCGGACGAGAAAGTCGTTTTGCGATTACGCTTTGCACATGGGGGTCACCTCCTGGGACGAGAAAGTCGCTTCAGATATGAAAACGTTGTGTCAAAAACATGGGGTTAATTCGTACAAAGTTTCATGGCGTATAAAAAACATGCTCATGCTTGACGACAGTGGGATATACCAGGCGTTCCTTCATTGCCAAAATTTAGGAGCGGTTCCGATGGTGCATGCAGAAAATGGACACGTTATGATGAAAATGCGAAGATTTTGAAGAAAAAAGGGATCACAGGGCCGGAAGGACATGCTCTTTCTAGGCCAGAAGATGTAGAAGCAGAAGCAACAACAGAGCATGCATGATTGCCCAAAATGCTGGAAGTCCGTTATACGTCGTGCACGTCATGAGTGATTCAGCGGCCAAAAATGATAGCCATGCGAAGGAAAACAACGTCGCGAATCATGGAGAAACGCTAGCCGCAGGTTTGTGGCCGTCAGCGCTCCCGAAACTAACGATTTTTGCATCCAAGCTGCACATTTGATGAGCCCGCCTATACGAGAGGACAAAAACACTCCTCGAGCATTAATGGAGCATTTGGCCGAAGATAACCTTTCGACTACCGGAAGCGACAACTGCACTTTCAACATCGACCAGAAATCATTCGGAAAAGACGACTTCACCAAAATCCCAAACGGAGTCAACGGAGTCGAAGACCGCCTTTCCATCGTTTGGGAAAAAGGAGTCAACGCCGGTATAATCGACGTCGAAAAATTCGTCCAAATCACGAGCACCAACTCAGCCAAAATTTTCAACATCTTCCCCCAAAAAGGATGCATCGCCGTCGGCTCTGATGCTGACATCGTAATCCTAGATCCGTCCAAAACAAGAACGATCTCTGCCAAAACACATCACCAAGCATGCGATTTCAATATCTTCGAAGGCATGCAAATACGTGGGACTATTGACATGGTTTTAGTAAGGGGAAGAATATGCTTTGAAGATGGCAAAATTGATCCCGTTAAAGGCTACGGGAAATTCCTCCCTACACCTTGTTTCCCATCCATCCTTTACCCAAATATCTAAAATTTTAATATAAAATAAAACCATTTATCAAGCCCTATGTTTAACATCGGACATAAAGCCTCGATTGTTCCAGATATCGCCATTACCTGTGCAGCATAATTTCGACGATGATTAAACTCGACCATAAAACAACATATTATATGCTTTTGTCATCAATTTTATTAATAAATAAAAAATATTAGTTTTAAAACGTTCACTTCATACAAGATTAATTGACTTAAAGCCTTTCCAAGGTAGAGTTTGAGTAGAAAATTCTAGGCGATATATTTTCCTAGTCGACCCTCTGACTTTCGGGGTAAGTTCATATCGTGAGATTGTGAAAAATTGCTTCACATAAAGCACGTTCGTTCATTACGTTGTTGGCTTAAAAAAAAAATTTGGTATAGAGGAGAAAAACCATCAAACATTCTCAAAATTTGGGGATGTACTTTCTAAAACCACTACAAGTCCTCTTTTTGTATAAAACAATTAAAACACGAACCTTTTATTAAAAAGCTAAAAATACAGTCTAACAGTGCCAAACTCAATTAAAATGTCGTTTAAACAAAAAAGAAAAAGACGAGAAAAAGAGGAACGCTTTAAAATGTAACGGAAAACGGTATAAAAACGAATGGAAGAGGGTTGTAAAGACAAAGTGCCAATGCCTTTAACGATTTCTTCGCTCATAATATGGTAGCTGATCTAAAGTGTAAAAGTAATTTTCCCCAAACCCTTCTAAAAACGACCCCTTTTTTCTTCTCTAAAACTTTTATTGATGTGGCAATGAGTGAATTTTCAAGGCACTCTCTTGCTACGAAAAAAGTTCTATAATGGAAACACAGTTTCTAAGAAGAGAAAGTTTGCATAAAGGTTGTAAACCTATAGCACCTCAAGTATAGTAAAACAAGTACTTCGGAATAGTATTTTCCTGCAAAGTTTTATTCATAAAATTCCATCAACTTGAAACAATTCCGAGATCCAAAAATTGCTTTTTTTCTCTGTGGGATGTCTCCAGGGAACTAATTTTCGGTTTAAAAACACAAAGTGTTTAGCGAAGTGCCCTTATCCTTGTGGGTAAAGTTGAAGTGGTTGATGGTCGTGATCTTTGCCCAGGGATTCAGATGATGGATGAAGAAGTTGGCGGTGCCTAAGTGGCTCCTCCCCTTCCCTTCCATTCACCGGGGCCACCCATCACCCGAAAACCCTTCTCAAATATTGATTTATCAGAAGCGGAGGTGTAATAGATTAGCGGATTTCGTCTCTAGTTGATCAGTCAAACATAAAACACTTTATCCGCCCGACACCTCCAAATTGTTCAAACGACATGATCCGACCACTATTTACAATTCTACAAATCTTTCTTGTTTATTCAAGTTTATGATGGTATTTTTCGTTTGCCCTACATAGACCGACAGTGATTCCCAATAGGAGACGTCTGAAAGAGCCAACCGGTAAAACTTTATAGACCAATTCGTCCGGCTCAACACGCTGAATATTTTATTTCTGCTTCGTTTCCTCGTAAAACCCGGTGAAGACGATTGGAGGAAAAAAACCTCTTGATTTCTTGAAAAATACTAGATTGTTGTTATTATATATGTTTTTAAAAGATATAAATGGTCGAAATATAAAAAGGGGAGGTCTCAGCATGGAGTGTCTTATCCGTCCCGGCCTCCTTCCGCCTTAACGCCATTAATCTTCGTTAGTTGAACCGTTATAGGACGTCTTATAGAGGTAAAGCAATATCTCATATGGGAGAGATGAACGGACCCCGGGCAAACACTTATATCCTGGACCGAACATTGATTATCTCTCACATATCACCGGAATCGATCGGTTATCACTTCAAGGCGTTTGCAAAAAAGTTGAAACTTTATTGAATCGGACCTAATAAAATTCATGGTATTCACCCCTTTTATTTAATTTGGGCTGCAGCCCCTGAAGCCTTTGATTAACTCTCCCCTCTTCGATTTAGGCCCTGACGTTTTCCCCCTAGTTGATTGAATGCTAACTGCGTAAACATTCGGGCGATTGCAGACTTGATTGCACCTTTCGGAAAATTTGACGACGATGGCGAAAAATTGTTGCTAAGCTTAATTGTGCACATGCGTCCGGATGAATAATCGGTGCTGTTGCACTCAGAAGCCGTGAAATTTTTAGTCGAAAAGTTTACCATTAGGGAGTAGATACCTTCAGCGAGGGAGGTGAGGGCAGGTATTGGTGATGGTTGGCCCAATAAGGACAGAGCTGTAGGAAGCGGTATTTAGAGGTTATGGGAAGGTGGTTAATGGTTAATGGGCAGGTGGGTAGTGTTGTTGTTGGTGGTGGTGGTGGTGGTGGAGGTGGTGGGTAGTGTTGTTGAACCGGTGGTGGTGGTGGAGGTGGTAGATGTTGTCGTTGCTGGTGTCGTTGTCGTTGTCGTCGTTGTCGTTGTAGTTGTAGTTGTCGTTATCGTTGTCGATGTCGTCGTCGTTGTCGTTGTCGCCGTTGTCTTTGTCGTTGTCGTTGTGGTAGTCGTCGTCTTTGTCGTTGTCGTTGTGGTAGTCGTCGTCGTCATCCTCATCGTCGATGTCGTCGTCGTTATCGTTGGCGTCGTCGATTTCGTCGTTGTTTTTGTCGTCGTTGTCGTTGTGGTAGTCGTCGTCGTCGTCGTCGTCGTCGTCGTTGTCTTTGTCGTTGTCGTTGTCGTTGTCGTTGTCGTTGTCGCCGTTGTCTTTGTCGTTGTCGTTGTGGTAGTCGTCGTCGTCATCCTCATCGTCGATGTCGTCGTCGT
>JAGWEN010000986.1:0-42500 GCA_018703685.1 Orius laevigatus | reverse complement strand
AGGGGATTCCCCGAGATTAGCGTAAGCTGCTGTCTGTAAGCACCATTCTCCTCATAGAGTGCATGTCGTCTCGGTTCCCTATCCGTAGTCAAACTCATTGCTTCCACTTTAGCTTCTCACAGAGACACGGGGCGTCAAAATTTAAAGATTGAAATCTTCAGGGGTGCTTCTGTCCTGAAAAATTCTTCATCGCTTATTTTTAGGGACAAAGGTAAGTTGATACAGATCGGTGCTGAACAGGGACATAGTGGGGGGCAGATACACATACACAAGACGTCACCCATCTATATAGTTAAGCTAAAAAAAAAGTGAAAAAAATAGCACACAGTACGTTAGGACTGTTTTGAACGTATTCTGGATCTACGTCAAAGGCGACCCATGGTGCAGGGGCGCAAAGAAGGGGTGTGCCTCATCTGTATACGGTGGCGTACGTTCTCCTGTCTCTCTTCATCACAGGAGTCTATATGTCCCTCATCGGGGGAAATCGGTGGGGGGAGCAAATTAGGGGGGTCTTTTGTTGTATGCAGGTATGCATACAGGCGATGTGTGAAGCGCCCGTTAGGAAAATACGACAAAAGAAAAAGGGGAAGGGGCACATCAGGCCAGAAGGTCCATTCACGGAGTATGGGTGATGCAAGAGACCAGAAATAGTGTAGGAGGTTTGGCATACTGCAAGGTTAACGGACGACAACCTGAAGATGAGGATATAAGTGTATGCTTGTTAATATGGCGGAACAAGCATGTACCACAATCGATGGATCTTTTAAAAATGCGCCAACATGTGTAACTCAGGAGCGACATAAGATGAAGTGAGTGACTGTGGACATAAAAGAGAAATACAATAAGGGATGTTGAATGCTCGCGCTCGAACGAGGCAGATGGTGTGCTCTACTTATTCTTTAGAGAAGCCACTCGAAAGTTTCCACAGCACCATTTTACGCAACAAACGCTAGGTAGTAGGGAGTCAACACATTGACACTGCGATATATATTGAGATACGCCTTCGATGTAGCAAACAAGGCACAGTCACTTTCACTCCGAGACGATTATTAGGCCTTTGTGTTTCAGATTCAAAGGTTAAAAGAGGCTTTAACGGGCAACTTACTGGACTAACGGACTGAAATTCTTGTGCAATCTTCTTTGAAACATGAAAAAACATCATGAATATCTTACCATAATTTCGGTATTTCAAACATCCTCTGCTGATAAAAGGTCTTTCTTGTCGATAAAGCGCGTTCAAAATAGGCTAAACAAGGTATTTCCTGTCAAAAGGTCACAATCTGCCTGCGAAAGGTTTTGTGCTTGTCAATCAATATACGAAACCAGGCTGCAAAGGATCGAAATCTGTCTAAATTGTCTTTCTTGTAGAAAAATATACGAAATCTGGCTGAAAAAGGTCCATTCCTGTCCGAAAAGGTTCAAAATGTGGCTGAAAAGGGTCTTTTCTTGAGAATAAAAGTTCAAAATAAGCCTGAAAAGCGTGTTTTCTTTCGGAAAGGGTCAAAATCTGTCTGGAAAGGGTCTTTTCTTGTCAACATGGGTCCAAATCAGGCTGAAAGAGTCTTATCTTGTTGAATAGAGTTCAAAATGAGGCTAAAAATGGTCTTTTCTTATCAAAAAGGGTCAAAATCTTGCTGGGAAGGTTCTTTTTTGTCAGTTAATATACGAAGTCAGGGTCGAAATCTGGATAGGTTGTCTTTCTTGTCGAAAAATATACGAAATCTGGCTGAAAAGGGTCTTTTCTTGTCTTTAAAGGTTCAAAATAAACTTTTTTCAAAAAATAAACTTTTTTCAAAATAAGGCTGAAAAGGGTCTTTTCTTTCAGAAAGGGTCAAAATCTGACTAAAAGGGTCTTCTCAAAATATTTACGGAGTCTCGCCGAAATGATATCTTGCTTGTCAATCAATATACAAAATCAGGCTAAAAAGGATCCAAATCTGGCTATATTGTCTTTCTCGTCAAAAAATATACGATTTTGAACCTTTTCGGACTGGAAAAGACCCCTTTTCAGCCAGATTTCATATATTTTTCGACAAGAAAGATATTCTAGCCAGATTTTGACCCTTTTTAACCAGATTTCGTATATTTTTTTTGACAAAAAAGACAATCTAGCCAGAAGAAAAACAGACAGTTGCTTGAGAGGCGAACTGGCCCAGGTGTTTGCGTGAAAGCTATTTTTTTTGTCAAGATCCAAAAAAAAAGCAGAAAAGTTTAAATGACACTATAATAGCGAGAAAAAAAAACTTTTTGCCTATTGTTTTTATTAATATAATAACCCACCCTCATTCTAAGGTCCCAGTCAACCTCGATGCGACATTTTCAGATTGCAAACGTATTAAGGGGTCATTTACATTTTGATGGAGCGCAATTGTGAAATACGTTGTTATGTATTTTTATAATGGTCGTTCAGAATATTCGATATTTAGGGGTGACGACATTTGGGCCTC
Organism: Orius laevigatus; assembly: GCA_018703685.1. NCBI lineage: Eukaryota > Metazoa > Arthropoda > Insecta > Hemiptera > Anthocoridae > Orius > Orius laevigatus. The sequence goes on along the minus strand of JAGWEN010000986.1, from coordinate 40,053 downwards.
TGATAAAATAGGGAACTAATCCCTTAAGGTTTTTTTCATATGGTAATGAAGGATAAGGGCTCGTCTTGTGTCAGAACACTCGAAACCAATGGGCCACTCAAAACGTGCGAGTGAGAGAGATGAAGTTCCGAATGGTTTATTAACATGTATTAATTCGAAGTGAGGGACATCTCACGGTTAATATAATCCTCCTTTTCATTGTCTCGGAGGCGTTGAAACGTATTAAATGGATAATGAAATAAAATCGACACCTTTCGCCGGAGCGACGTTATGAATTTTAAACGGTTTCCGTTTTGAAAATAGAATAGTCACGAGTGTGTAAACGCAGATGTCACACCATCTATGAATACTTTAAAATAGAGGGAATTAAATATTTGTTATTTTCACGGTATCCTCGCAGTTGTTGAATGCGTACTAAGTTTTTGTGCACAAATGGAAACCTGCTGGCTCAAGTTTTCGACAGTTTGGGTCAGGAGGCCCACCTGGAGATCAGGAAATTCCTAAAGGGCCTTCAGGATTTCCATCCTTCTTTTGGGCACGATGGGCCCTTTTTAACTAATCCTTTACGAAGAAGTGTAGGCCCTTTTTAGCTTGATTTTTGTCCCTTTGTGCGCAATAGGAGATCTTTTATTTAGATTTTATGCCTTTGCTGTGGAAAAGGCCCTTCTTAACTTGATTTTTGACCCTTTGTGGGCAATAAGAGCCCTATTAACTAGACTTTGCTCTTTTACGACAAAAAAGGCCCTTTTTAGCTTGATTTGTTATCCTTTTTTGACACTAGGGGCCCTTTTAACTAGACTTTGATCCTTCACGACAAAGAAAGGCCCTTTTTAGCTTTATTTTTGATCTATTTTAGAAACTAGGGGCTTTTTTAACTAGATACGATTCTTTTACGACAAATTGGGCCCTTTTTAGTTTTTTTTTTTTTTTTAATCTTTTTTTGGCATGAGGGGTCCTTTTTTATTAAATTTTGTTCCTTTATGAGGAAAAGGGTCCCAGATGCTATTCCTTTAAGATAAAATGGGCCCTTTTAAGATTGGTTTTGGTATTTTTTGACGGATACGATTAACCCTTTTAACTAGATTCATTTCTGACGAAAAGGGCCTTCTTAGCTTGATTTTTCATCTATTTTGAGCACTAAAGGCTCTTTTAACTGGATACAATTCCTTTACGACGAATTGGGCCTTTTGACATGAGGGGTCCTTAACGACATTTTGTTCCTTTTTGAGGAAAAGGACCCTTTATAGGTTGATTTTCGATCCATTTTTGGCAACAAAAAAAATATCAATAAAAAAAAAAAGGATATCAATCTTCGTTGTTTCATTACCTTAACTCATCGCATCCTTTTAAGGTAAAAATATTGGTCTATTAAGCATAAAATAATTTGGCCACACCTAATACTTCAGGAAATTACGTTCTTAACGTTTTGATTTTATTTTTGTTTTAAATCGCCTTCCTGAAATTTATCTGGCTAGCCCGAAGGCGTTTATGTTAATTTTCTTTATTGGGTTTGTAGACCCGGTTGTTCCTGTCAGGACTCGTTTAAAGAAACGCTTTATGCGTTTCGGACGTTTTTTGTTAAATATTTCTTGTAATTTAGTTGTTTCGCACAAATTACTTTTCTCGTTTTGTCTCGTGAATTATCGCCTACTGAGTTTGAAAATATTTCAAGACCAACTGGGGCATCCAGACGAGTTTTAGTGTTGAGGGAAGCAAAATATTCGAAAAACCATTTCGATAATTTGCTCCATGAATTATTTTTTAATGGGACTATTTTGTCACCCCTTTAGGTCAAAAAAGAATTTACGAAAATCGATTGTCCTATGGAGTTGCAATAATGAACGAGACTGTTTTTAATCTGAAAGATTTTAATGGGCGATAACCAGTGAGACGCCATCTAGAGCTTTACATGAGAACTACAGTTCACTTTGTTTCCTCCCAATAGATTGAGTTGGTTTTCCGCGTGCAATAAAATTACAATGTTGGCACTGTTCAGACTTGAAAAATCAACATATTATGAAGAATTTGTACATTATGTAATGTACATTTCAATAGTAAAATTAACGATTTTTAAGGTTTGAGCGTAACTGTGTTTGGTCTTTAGTATATCTTAAAATATTTTAATACCTTCTTACGACATTAACTGAAAGATAAAATTTGTATTTCGAAACCAATTTCAGAATCGTGTTTCTCACCTAAAAAAACGTAAGCCAAATTTCGGGGCGAATTTAAAAATAAATAAAATTTGGCAGGAAATAACTGGAGGGGTTGGAGTTTTTGTGTGTTCAGTGATTTGTTTTGATCAAGAACCTTTTTCGAGAGAATTCGTTTGAGAGTTTATAGGTTAAGAATTGAAGAGGTTATGGAACTTTAATTAGAAACACATAAAAAATTAACCTTCCCCATCTTCGTCAATTTTTGCCCAAATCATTAAAGAGATTTTTTTCCTAAATCTTCACAAAAATTGATACCTACTTATTTGCTGTGTTCTAAGCTATAGTCATTCATCACCAATTTGGTAAAACACCAACGATAAGTTTGAAGTAAATCCTTTTTGGAGAATGGAAGCTCTTTTTTTTTTTTGATCACTTACTTGGTAGAATTATTTTAATCAGGTCCTTTGTATGGATTATAAAATGAACTTAATTTTATTCATAATCCTGAATTACAGCGGTCCAATACGAGATGAAATTCTTGACGGCCTCTCGTGTGAGTGACATCATGAGGACCTTGAAATCCTTTTCCTTCTCGAACAGGACCAATGATTTACAATTCGTAGGGTCTCCTCCCATTTCGCCCTCTTCCTTATCACGCGCTTTTCGATGTACAATGCACTCATTCTTTTTCTTCTTTTATCTTTGAGGATAAAATACCGGCTCGAAAGTAAAGGTCAAGCGCGATAGATTTTTGTGTGAAAAGTCGACCTTTTATTGCTCTTTTTTTAAAAATGATCTTCGTTGATGCAACTCAAGTTTCAAAACGTCCTGCCATTGTGTATGGAATTCAAAACCCTCCTTTGTGTCATAAAGGGAGACGTTTAATTGAAAATTGTTTTTTATTGAAGAGGAAGTTGGAGTTAAAACCACCAGGGACGATTTCGAACTTTTTTTTTCGTATGAAGGGAAAAACTTGAAAAACCGCAAAAAAATTTTTTCATCTATTGAGGTTAAAATATAACCAATTTAAATCATTTCTGGAACTTCTATTTAGAAAAATTCGGACCATCGACAACACCTATCGGCTATCACCTAAAAACGTCAAAAATATTCAACTTTTGCTGCCAGCCTGCCACTACAGTTAAAATGAAAATATTTTATTTTGTCAAAACAAAACGTTTCTTTGGCGAAAATTGCTCTAACTACCGGGCAAGTTGGTATTTTTGAGACCTTCCTCATGATAGCAAATAGAAAGCAAAATTACTAATTTTTGTCCTGTTTTGAATAAACCTTGAACGTTATTTAATTGCAAGATCAAAAACCTTGAAGACGTTTTAGGCAAAACTTTTTTTTAAAAATCGGTCCCTTTACTTCCTCATATTTTATTTCCTACGCCTACGATTTGTAAAACAATAAATATTTTGAAATTTTTTTTTACATACATTGTATAACAGGGCGTATCTATAATGGTTGAGGACGTTGAGCAATAGAAAAAAAAATTGCTTATCTTATTTTTTCAAAATCAAAAATCGGAAGTTGACAACCTTTCCATCATTCGAAAAATTCCTTTGCATCCAAATTATTCGAGGCAGCTTTTATAATGGAGAATTCTTACAATCTTACATTCTTGGAATTCTAAAAGGGATTCTAAGTTTTATGACCACATAAAATAATTAATATTTTGCTGTCGTAATTAATTGGTTAATAAATTCCGCCCCAATTTTTTTTTAAATAATAATTATTTTTATTTTATATTTAAAAATCCCATTTGGCGTAAAATTGCTAGGTTATTGAAGTTTACAAAAAAAAAAAGCCTTCAAATTGTTCGCCTTTTTGCCTAAAGAGGTTTTGGCCAATCCATTTGGACAAAAATTATGGAAGTTACGGACTGAATGTGTTATAAAAAAAAATTGGTTTCTGTCAGCAAAAAGGCATTTTAATTTTTGTCAACTTTTAAACGAAACAGAAGCACTGGATTTTAAGGATCCATTTCAAGGTTTCCGTATTGAACACTTTGCCCGATTACGTCTCGTGAACAAGTGAAAGTGCCATTGAATGAAGGAAAAGAACGACACCTCCTATATCGGCGTTCTTGGTTCTTCAGTTCCCTCGAAAATCAAGACAAAAAAAAAGATTTCAGACAAAAAGAAATGATACCGAGAAAACAACGGAAGATGTATTTCATGAAGGTGTGTCATGTGGAAGCTACAGAGAACACCCCCCTTCCTAGTTAAATCAGGGCCTTGGGATAAACAGGAACGGAGAGGTAGTATATAAGTGAAAGGGGAGCCCACACTACGCTCTTAGTATTGTTACAAATCAACCCGATATGTTTAGGACTGTAAGTTTCATTAATACAATCAATTAAAAACTAATCATTTTTTAGGTTTGCTTTTTGGCGCTAGCAGCCTATGTTGCGGGGCAGTACAGAAATGATCCGAGGACTGCGGCTATTCTTTCCGAATCTAGATATTTGAACGGAGATGGGAAATTCGGAGCTGCTTATAAGCAAGAAGATGGTGTAGAATTTAACGAAGAAGCTCTTCCTGATGGTACGAGGAAAGGAAGTTATAGTTACGTCGATCCTACTGGGCAGAGGAAGACTGTTTCGTATACTGCTGGAAAAGACGGATTCCGTGCTACAGGTGATCACCTTCCTGTTGGACCGAACCCTCAGCCTCCGACTCCCGGATACGTCCCTCTTCCTCAGTACAACCCACCTCCCCAGCAATACCAGCAACCTCAGTACCAACCTAAATATCAACCACAACCCCAGTACCAACCCCAACAATACCAACCTCAACCCCAATACCAACCTCAACCTCAATACCAACCTCAGCCCCAATATCAGCAACCACAAGTCAGATACACGACGACGACTCCAGCTCCTCACAGATACTTCCCACCAGGAAAACTCAGCTTAAACAGATCACCTGACGGCTTCAGCTACACCTTCAACAAAGCTTAATTTAAAAATAATTTATTAGTCATTAAAATTTTTTGTTAAGTTTCTCTGCTTTTGTTCTTTACCTAAGGAAGTATAGTTTATGACGTCATCGAATTACTGCTAGGATTATAAAAAAGTCCTTGGAATAAGTGCGGGACGCCTGCGACGGCCTTCGAAGTCCGTTAGCCGCGCCCAGTTTCACTCTTTTTCTGGAAGATTTGAGACGCCCGGTGACGTCCTTGGTGATCCTGACCTCATAGAAGGCCAGAGCGTCTTCGTGAAATCGAGTTTCGATTTTTATTCGAAGGAAACGGAGCAGAAATCGGACTTTTTCGACCGCTTTCCAGTTGCAATCCTCTGACCGCGACTTTAGTAACGACGTTGCATAAATGTTTTTCTTTTTCGACTGTGCCAAGACAGGACGTTATTCGTTAGCAAGGTTACGCAAACCGAAGAATCATAGCAGAAAGTGAGGATATTAAATCATGAAATTAACGCTCCATTTTTATACTCGAGCAAAACTCGACTTTTCCTTATGAGAACCCATTTGATACGTCTCATCAATGTTTCCATTATTAAGCCCTCATTATCTTTTCAACGCTTATATCATAGACGGCAGCAAAAGCTAGTCATTTCAGAAATTTGAAAGTCCAAAAATTTTGGTGCCTCTTTTATTTTCAATGAATAACGAAAAATATGCTCCAGAAGTTTCGTCAATTTTTATTTGAGCGCCAAATCTTGCTCTTGAATTTTGGGGAAGTATCAGTTATGCCAAAATATCGCTGGTTTCATGCTTCATGTGGCATCTTAGCAAGTTTCCGAAGTGGGTAGGAGCTATGGAGGCTGGTCCTATGGTGGCTTACATTTTTGTTCTTTTTGCTGTTTGACCTTAAAAGCCACAAGTCTTGGCCTCTCTCATATTTCGCTTTTATTACCAACCAATCAAAACTTTCAGTAAAAAATGCATTCCAGGATTCTACGAACCTTGCAATTTCGTACCTGAACATGAAAGTCGATATAAAACTTCCAAGGACTCGTAAAACGTGAATTCATATGGCATAAAACAAAGGTTTAACAAAAAAACGTTTCATTCTTTATCGGATTTATACAGTTTTAAATATTTTACAAAGTAAAAAATAGGAGGAATAAGTTATCCTAGACTTATGAAGTCAGGCAGCCTTTTTACACTAAAAAAAAATTTAAAGGAGATCAGTACCTTGAGTCAAATGAGTATTGACCGTTTGATATGCTATTGGGTTGTGGTTGGTATTGGGGTTGTTGGGGTTGTTGGGGTCGGTAGGCGGGTTGGGATTGAGGGAACGCTTGGGGTCTGGTTTGGTAAAGTTGGGGTGAAGGTGCGACAGGGGCGACAGGAGCGACCGGAGCGACAGGGGCAGGTCCGACGGGAAGGTGGTCTCCTGATGCTTGAAATCCGTCTTTTCCAGCAGTATAAGAAACAGTTTTCCTCTGTCCAGTAGGGTCGATGTAGCTATACGATCCCCTACGGGTTCCATCAGGAAGGGCCTCTTCTTTAAACTGGACGCCATCATCTTGAGTATAAGAAGCGCCAAATTTTCCGTCACCGTTCAAATATCTCTGTTCGGACAAAATAGCAGCGTTTTTGGGATCGGTGACGTACTGCTGGGGTTGGTACTGCGCTTGAGGTTGGAAAGACTGCGCTTGCGGTTGGAAAGACTGCGCTTGCGGTTGGTAATACTGCTGTTGCGGCTGGTACTGCGGCTGCTGATATTGAGTTTGAGGTTGGAACTGTTGAGGCTGATAAGTCTCCCTCGGTTGATCATAATTTTCTTTTTCATACGGCGCTTCGTATTTCGCCGGATTATACGATCCGTCATCACCATCATCAATCGGCTGCTGTGCCAAAGCCAGGCACAAAAGTCCACAGAAAATAGCCACCTAGGAAAAAAAAAGGAAATTATTAGCCCATATCCTGGAAGAGAATAGGAAGAGTAATTATGTCATTTATACCGGTTTCATGTCCCCCAGGAAGACGACAAAACGTCTTCCTACTTTTAATTGCGAGTTTTAAATATATCAACGGATTTTAAGCATTGTAAGAATTCCAAAGAAACTTTAGAATATTTTATGACCTCAAGGATTAAAAGTATAACTTGATATTAACGATTAGAACATTAAAATATAACGTTTCCTATAACTTAAGATTAGAAGGCAAACCGGAAGAAAGTCATTTCAAGGGCGAACATATTGTACCGGATAAATTATCACAAAGTAGTAGATTCTTTGGTGGATTTAACTTACGGATTTCATTGTTTTCGGAGCTTTCACACAAGTGCAACTCACGAGTCTTGAATGGGAAGAAACGTGGGGTCCGTTCGATATTTATAGGGAGGCGTGAAAGGGGCCGGGGGGATCGCACGATACATTTACGAAGGCGGAGAGGGGTGCGAAATCCAATGCCAACCGGGTTAACTATTGTTACGGGGTCCTGCCACGCCTGTGAGGATTTTCGTATCTTTTTAGCGGTTCCTTCCGGCTTTTTGCAGAAAAAGAAAAAATGTCAAAATTAGTGACTTCGGGATAAAGGGTATACATACATAGGTATACATACATAGCTGCAGGGGTAAAAAGTACCATCGGATTTTGTCTAGACTTAGCACATTTGATTAGGTATATGTATGTACATATACAAAGATTTTGTAGCTGGGGAGGAGGGGGAGGAGGAGGAGGACTAGGAGGAGGTGGCGGAGAAGGAGGAGGTGGGTGGTGGAGAAGAAGGAGGAGGAGGTGGAGAAGAAGAAGGAGTAGGTGGAGAAGGAGGAATAAGAGGAGGTGGTGGTGGAAAAGGAGGAGGAGGAGGTACATGTAGGTAAATGTACATATAAAAAGATTTTGTAGCTTTTACATGGAGGAGGAGGGGTGAGGAGGGAGAGGAGAGGAGGAGATGGAGAAGGAGAAGGAGATGGAGAAGGAGGAGGAGATGGAGAAGGAGGAGGAGATGGAGAAGGAGGAGGAGATGGAGAAGGAGGAGGAGGTGGAGAAGGAGTAGGAGGTGGAAGTGGAGAAGGAGGAGGAGATGGGTGAAGGAGAAGGAGTCTGAGGAGGAGGAGGAGGAGGAGGAGGAGGAGGTGGTGGAGAAGGAGAAGGAGAAGGAGGAGGAGATGGTGAAGGAGGAGGAGGTGGAGAAGGAGGAATTGGTGGAGGAGGAGGAATTGGTGGAGGAGGAGGAATTGGTGGAGGAGGAGGAATTGGTGGAGGAGGAGGAATTGGTGGAGGAGGAGGAATTGGTGGAGGAGGAGGAGGAGGAAGAGGAGGGAGGAGGAGGAGGGGGAGGAGGGGGGAGGATGAGGAGGGGGTGGAGGGGGAGGGTAGATAGAGAATGTTTTTAGTAGGATTTGAGGGGCTTTTAGACAAAAATAAACTTTTCCAAGTGATTTTTGGAAGTTTGGGAGCCTTGATAAGGGGGAGGGGTGAAGACGGAAAATTATTGTTGTATGTGAACTTGGGCACAATTTGGGGCTTAAACCTATAGGGAAATTTTTTTAACGATATTTTGGGACTGTTAGGGTTTTTTGGGAAAAGGAAAACTGAAAATGAACTTTCTTTCGTAGATTTGGTGGTTTAAAGGCACAATTTTTGGGGGGTTAAAGAAATAATTTTGTTTCTCAAGTAGATTCGGGTGTTTATAGACTGAAAATTGACTTCTTCCTTTTTCCGATATGATTTTCTTCTTAGGTTCCATCTTCAGATAAACATGACAATAAATTTTACCATTCGATCACTTCAAGTCCAGTTTAAAAAAAATTTCTTATGATTTATTTATAAGTGAGGAGGGCAGTAATAAAGCTACTGTTTAATGCAGCATTGAACCTTTTATATTATTTTCTTGAGAAAAGCACCTCCGCAACCTTGGCTTTAAAGGCTAAAGGTGGTCATTTTGGACCGATCGCTCTCAATTTTTCGCTATCTTATTTTTTCCCCATATCCTTATTTCTCATTTCCTCGTTATTTCTACTTTAAAAATCAAATAAAACTCAGGAAATTTTACTAATTAAAAGAACTTTTAAATGCCTAGATGAATTTAGCAATTCAAATAAGGTCAGTAACCACCCGCATCGATTTAAAAAGCCGTCATTTTTCAGACCTTCGATATGCAATTTTTGTATTTTTAGGAAGGAAAAAACATGTAGCGGGTCGTTTGAAGGGTTTATTGCTGAAATGCCAAAGGTTGCACTTGGAGAAGTGAAGGCGGAAAGAAATGTCATTGACAATCCTTGATATTGTAAAGTACCGCGTCAGTTATTAATTTTTTCCGTTTTCGTTTGTTTTAATTTTTTGAACAAAATGAAGAATAAAGGGTAAAAGTTGAGCCCCCAGACGAGCCCCCGATTACGTAATTCGGAAACAGTAATGTAGAAGGTTCCAAATCTCTTATTTGTTGGATTACATACTTCTACTTGTCAGAAGCTATTTGAAACGGTTATTAGATAAAAATGGTTTTAGTTAACTTAACTGGTTTAAAGAAGAAAATAAAATATACGGTGCTTTAGCACATTACGAAGGCTATTGAGAAATCCTTTTTTCGTATAATTTTTGAATAATTCCAATTACGATTGATCCAAAAACCTTGAAGTTATATAAAAAAATTGGCTCCGTGCATCGGATTCACGGCCTAATAGAGAACGAAAAACATATTTAACAATCCTCTTAAAAATTCTAATAACAGCCTTTCTTTCAGTAAATTTTATTTTCAACTTGTTTTTTAGGTCTGCATATTTCAATCTTTCTTGGAAGTTCAACAGTGGGACTCGTCATCCAACTCAAGTGTGACGTGGCACTTCACTTGTAGTCCAGGCAACGAGGGAAATGTTGGGTACCAAAGTTTTCAGTTTTTCGCTCATATCTCGAAAACTATGCTTCTTAGCGAAATGATCACTTAGTTCAAAATTAAAGCTGACAAAATTTGCTATGAAGTTCACAAATCACCTTTGTCAATGATGTTTCCTTCTCGAGATATCCGATCTTGAAAATCGGTCATATATAAGGAAAATATATATGCATTTTGTAGGAAATTTTGTCAGCTTTAATTATTAATTACGTGGTCATGTCGCTAGGACGCATAGTTTTTGAGATATAGGCGAAAAACTGAAGATTTTGACCCTTAAGCTCCCTTCTACTTAAGCTCAGGGTGTATGGGTGGGGAAATTTGATCACCCCACACTAGTCCGCACACATCTATGAAGTCAAACCTTAAGGGACAAATATTTCCCTCTACACCTATTTTTGAGCTTTCACAGGACTATTGGGTCCAAAAAGAGAAATTTAGGTGGAAACACAGATTCCACAACCTCGTAGAATTTTCAGCTATTTCGTAGAGGCATTCAGAAAAGTCAAGAAGAAAATTTTGTAAATTATAATTTTATTAGCAAACTAGATATACATTGTTTACTAAAGAGCGAGCTGTAGCTCCGTTTTTATATTTAAAAATGCCACACTCGCTTCAAAACAATTAAAACAAAAATGTCCAGTCAATATAAAAAAACAATTTTTTTGCAACTCTAAGCTTCTAATCCAGATCTTAATATTAGTTTCATTTAATTTTTTTAAAAACCCTAAGAGGTAGGTAAATCACAAAAAAAAATGTAATTTAAAAAATAAAAAAAAGCCTTAAATTAAACCCTTAAAAACAAATAAATAATGAGCAAATATGGCAAGAAAAAAAATTTAAAGACAAAAAATAGACTACACACTAAAAAAAATTAGTTACACACAAATATCAGTCATATTTCAATTATAAAAAAATGTTACAATTTTGAACTGTTTTTTTGCTTTCAGGGGTGTGCGATGATGAGGAAGCCCAAAATAATCAAAAAAGAAACTTTTTTTAAGGAACTTGGATTTCAGTCATGTAAATTTTCAAGAGGTAGAAAATATAGGAAGTTTTGTGATGATAATATGAGAGACACATAAAAGGAATGTAAAAATAAAAAAAATTGAGACACAAAAATTCAGGCACTAAAATCCCTGAGTATTAAAGGACAGACACAAAAAAGTCTTAATCTGACTAGAATCTTGAATCGGATTTTGATTGTCTGTGATGAAATGAAGTCGCACACCCCTAATCTTGTATTTTGTATGCTCCCTATGTGCACAATCCGGATGAGTCAAGTCCCTCTTGAGGTTTGTTGAAGTGGGCTCTGAGGTGGAACATGAATTCCGTTCGGTCGGCGAAGTCTTGGCGACACATGAGGCAGTAGTGACGGTCGGGGGCTGGGTAGGCGGGCGGCTGGTAAGGAGGAGGAGCGGACTGAGCGTCCAAATGAGCGCGAGCGTGAGCGGACCATTCCTCCCGTCCGGACAGAACACGTCCGCACAACTCGCACGTCCACATTCCCGGCACTCCCTGTAAATAAACGTTTTAATCATCTCGAAAAAACAAAATTTAAAAAACAAAACCCAAAATGTTTAACACTTACAAAATCAACCAAAAGCTGCTATTTAAAGAAAAGAAAGAAAAATAAAAATTAAAAAAACGAAAATGAACTAAGTTTCAGGCGTTTTTAGCCTCAGCCTGGTTGAGGTTACACAATTTTAAACAAGGAAGCACAATGTCCACCTGAAAATCCTAAATACAAGGCCTCAGGAGCGGTTTTAAGGTGATTTTTTTCGTTTTTTGCAAATATCTCGAAAACCAAAGATCGTAAGCGAAATAATGTTTAGTACAAAATTAAAGACTATTGAATTTACTACAATTTTGAGCTAATACAATTTTTTGTAGGAACAAACGTTTCTGAGCTACGAGCTGGCCAAAAAACCCGGGTTTTCTATTTTGACCTCTTAAGGAGGGAAGACGTCATCTAATCAAAAAAGTGTACTGAACAAAAGTTGTAGAGAATTTAATTTCCTTTTAGAAACAACTCTCAAAAATCAATTAACGATCAATAGGCAGGAGTGGGAGTTAATTCAAAAAATTTAATAAGAACAAGATTGAAGCTTATAAAATTTGCTACAAATTTGATTTACCAAGATTTTTTGCAGGACCAAACGTTTCTGAGCTATGAGGGGACAAAATCAGATTTTAGAAAAGTTGGAAAAAAGAAGGGAAGGCGTTGTCTAATCACAAAAGTGTACTAAGTAAACGTTGTAGGGAATTCAATTTCCATTAAAATAAACGAGAAGCGATTAACGAACAAGTATGGGTTAAGGCATAAATTTTAACTTACAGGAAGACCATTATTGGGAGAAGATGAGCTATCGTCTTTTTCTTTTTTCAACTGATGCTGCGACGGGGGCGTCGGAGTGACAAGCGTAGGCGCCTTGTTTACATCGAGCGGATGATTACGCTTTGCGAGTGGAGCCAAATTGGACGGCGTTATGTGCTTCAGTTTATTCACATGAATAACAAGTTTGTCCCGCCTAGCAAACGCTTTTTTACAAACTTCGCAAACGTAAGGTTTTTCGCCCGTATGAATTCTCATATGAATAACCTAAAAAACAATTAAGAACTTCCGTTTTATGGTATAGATTTACTTACTAATTTGTCTTTTCTAGCTAGCCCTTTACCACATTCTGTACACGTAAAACTTTTATTATTATTTTCTACTCTATGCTTTTTAACAGGAGGTTGTAGAGTTTGTGTTGTTTGCGTTCCAACTGCTGCTTTTTCAGGCATGTCGTTATCAGTCGTGAAATGGTGATTGTTCGGGAAAGCGACTTGGCTTGAATATTCAGGCGCCCTGTAAAAAAAATAAATAATAAAGTTTATAAAAAAGGGTCAAAATGTATCTAAAAAAGTGTATTTTCTCGTCAAAAGGGTGAAAATCTGTCTGAAAAGTGTATTCCTGGGTCAAAAATGGTCAAAGTCTGGCAGAAAAGGGTCTTTTCTTGTCAAAAAGGGTCAAAATCTGGCTGGAAAGGGTCTATCCTTGTCAAAAAGGGTCAAAATCTGGCTGGAAAGAGTCTATCCTTGTAAAAAAGGGTCAAAATCTGATAAGTGTCTTTCCTCGTCAAAAATGGTCAAAATCTGGCTAAGATCTTATCTCGTCAAAAATGGTCAAAATCTGTCTGAAAAATGTCTTTCCTTTCCATAAAGGGTCAAAAAGTGTATTTTATCGTCAAAGGATCAAAATCTGTCTGAAAAGTGTCTTCCTGGGTCAAAAATGGTCAAAGTCTGGCAGAAAAGGGTCTTTTCTTGTCAAAAAGGGTCAAAATCTGGCTGGAAAGGGTCTATCCTTGTAAAAAAGGGTCAAAATCTGAAAAGTGTCTTTCCTCGTCAAAAATGGTCAAAATCTGGCTAAGGTCTTATCTTGTCAAAAATGGTCAAAATCTGTCTGAAAAATGTCTTTCCTTGCCATAAAGGGTTAAAAGTGTATTTTATCGTCAAAGGATCAAAATCTGTCTGAAAAGTGTCTCTCTTCATCAAAAATGGTCAAAATCTGGATGAAAAGGGTCTTTTCTCGTCAAAAATGGTCAAAAACTGAAAAGTGTCGATCTTGGTCAAAAATGGTCAAAATCTGGTAGAAAAGGGTTTTTTCTTGTCAAAAAGGGTCAAAATCTGGCTTGAAAGAGTCTTTTGGTCAAAAAGGGTCAAAATCTGGCTGGAAAGGGTCTTTCCAAGCCAAAAAGGGTCAAAATCTGAAAAGTGTCTTTCCTCGTCAAAAATGTCCAAAATTAGACTGAAAAGGGTCTTTTCTTGTCAAAAATGGTCAAAATCTGGCTGAAAGGGGTCTTTCCTTGTCAAAAATGGTCAAAATCTGGCAGAAAAGGGTCTTTTCTTGTCAAAAATGGTCAAAATCTGGTAGAAAAGGGTCTTTCCTTGTCAAAAAGGGTCAAAATCTGGCTGAAAAGGGTCTTTCCTTGTCAAAAATGGTCAAAATCTGGCAGAAAAGGATCTTTCCTTGTCAAAAAGGATCAAAATCTGGCTGGAAAGGGTCTTTCCTTGTCAAAAAGGGTCAAAATCTGGCTGGAAAGGGTCTTTCCTTGTCAAAAAGGGTCAAAATCTAAAAAGTGTCTTTCCCGTCAAATATGGCTAAAATTTGGCTGAAAAAGGACTTATCTCGTCAAAAATGGTCAAAAACTGAAAAGAGTCTATCTTGTTCAAAAATGGTCAAAATCTGGCAGAAAAGAGGCTTTTCTTGTCAAAAAAGGGTCCAAATCTGGCTTAAAAGGGTCTTTTCTTGTCACAAAGGGTCAAAATCTGGCTGAAAGGGTCTTTCCTTGTCAAATAGGGTCAAAATCTGAAAAGTCTTTCCTCGTCAAAAATGGTCAAAATCTGGCTGAAAAGGGTCTTTTCTCGTCACAAATGGTCACATTCTGGCAGAAAAGGGTCTTTCCGTCAAAAATGGTAAAATCTGGCTGAAAAGGGTCTTTCCTTGTCAAAAAGGGTCAAAATCTGGCTTAAATAGTGTCTTTTTTGAGAATATAGTTCAAATTTGGCTTTAATGGTCAAAAACTCTTTGGATTGTTGCTGTCCAAGAATGCGTGTTGCATAAAAATCTTTGGAAATGCATAAAATGTGCTCCAGGCACCATAGACCTGATTTCACAGGGGTATTATGGTACTGATAAGCCTAGGGGCTTATAGATGTTATGGATCCTGCCATGTAACCAGCACAGAAGCCCAAAAAGTCATCAACTGCTAACACTTTAAAATTGTCAAATATGATGGATTACCATGTGCCGATGGATCGAAGGACTCGTACGCCGTCATCGTAGCCGAGCCCATCGTCAGCGACCATCGTAAAATGCTCTCCGGAATTAGCGCTTTGAGGTTGAGGGACCTGAGGGACTTTTAAAGTCGGGACGTATTCCATCTTCTTCTGCTGTAACTGATGCTGCTGCAACGACGCTGCATGTGCCATCTGCTGCTGCATCACAGCATGCGCTTCCAAATACGCTACCTTCTGCGCTTCCGTCATTTTGTCCATCTTAAGATAAAATAGATAAGTCCGATTACGACATTTTTCATGTAAATTCTGGACCTTTATCTTTCAATTAGCCAGAAAATTACATAATTAGAAATCAAACATTTTAGATTTTAAAATTTATTAAATTAGAAGGGATTTAAAAAAAAGAAAGTGAGATGAACATACCTTTCTCCTTTAAAATTTTGTTTACTCCTATATGGACGATTTGAACGCTAAAATGCGAGAATCCCCTAACCAAGGACGTTTAGGGGTCGGGTGGTCCTGGGAAACGAAATTAAAAAAAGACGAGATTTGAGTCCGAGGGTTAAAAAAAAATAAAAAAATAAAAAGGGATTTGGAAAAATCCGACGGGAGAAAGGGGGACCCTTCTCGATGGTGGACGTGGAGAGGAGGACGGGGGAAAAAAAGAGAAACGGGGGAATCGGCGGATGGCCCCCGAAAACGAATCTCACGGAAAAGAAGGGCCGACGAGGGCCAAGCTGATCAATACACAAACAGTCAAACAGGGTTCACCGAATGGCCAGAAGCGGTGAGTTTTCCCCCCACCCCCGTCCCAACTTGAGGACCCTCGATCACGAAACCCGTCTCCCCCTTTCATGAAATTACGAGTTTCGCCTTCTTCCCTCAAGAGCGTCCACCGCTCCGATTCAAAATTCGGGCACGGGATCAACTGGGACCTTAACCTTAGGATAAGGGGGTGGGTTTTTAGGGGGAAGCTATTCCTTAAAATATTTTAAAGTCTCGAGCGGATTTCTCCTGTAAAGCCTCCCCTAATTATATTTTTGACATTTCAATTCCACCGGGAGATTGAGAAATTCCCGACGGATGCTGCAGGGCCGGTCATCTCGATTTTGATCCTTTTTTGGACACGATGGGGCCCTTTTTAGCTAGGTTTTCGGTCTTTTTGGGACACTAGGGATCCCTTTTAGCTTGAATTTTGATCCTTTTTGGACACTAGGAGCCCTTTTTAGCTAGGTTTTGTCCTTTTATTGGCACAAGGAGCCCTTGTAACCAGATTCTGTTCCGTTACTACAAAAAGGGCTCATTTTAGCTTGATTTTTTAAAATCCTTTTAGGACACCAGTTTAGCTTGTATTTGATCTTTTTTGGACACTAGGGGTCCTTTTTACAAGTTTTTTTTTTTTTTTTTTTTTTTTTTAGCGGATTTCCGTAGGAAAGTAGGCTATTTTGATTTTGCAATAAAGAGCATTTTTGCTCGTGCAAAAGACTGTTACTTTTTATACCTATTGTAATTTTTAAATTTATGTAAATAAAGAATTATTATTATTATCTTGATTTTTGTTAAAATCCTTTTTGGACACTGGGGGCCCTTTTTGGATAGGTTTTTGATCTTTTTTGGACACAAGGGGCCCTTTTAACTAGATCATGGTTCTTTTAGCCCTTTTAACCAGATTCTGTTCTGTTACTACAAAAAGGGCCCCTTTTAGCTTGATTTTTGACCCTTTTTGGACACTAGGGGTCCTTTATAGCTAGGTTTTTGGACACTAGGGGACCTTTTTAGCTAGGTTTTTGATCCTTTTTGGACACTTAGGGGCCCTTATAGCTTGATTTTGATCTTTTATGGAGACAAGGAGCCCTTTAAACCAGATTCTGTTCTGTTACTACAGAAAGAGCCCATTTTAGCTTGATTTTTAAAAATCCTTTTAGGACACCAGTTTAGCTTGTATTTTGATCCTTTTTGGACACTAGGGGCCCTTATTATCTTGATTTTTTTTGAAATCCTTTTTATTTGGACACTGTGGTCCATTTTTAGCTAGGTTTTTATCTTTTTTGGACACAGGGGCCCTTTTAACTAGATTATGGTTCTTTGTGACGAAAAGGGCCCCTTTTAGCTTGATTTTTGAACCTTTAGGGGCCCTTTAACCTTGAATTTTGACCCTTTTTGGACACTAGGGATCCTTTATAGCTAGGTTTTTGATCCTTTTTGGACACTTAAGAGGCCCTTTTAGCTTGATTTTTTTATCCTTTCTGGACACTTAGGGCAATTTTCACCTCGAATTTTTGGACATAAGGGTCTAGGGACCCTTTTAGCAAAATTTTTGAACAAGAGTGGCCCTTAATATTTAGATTTCATTCTTTTGCCACAATATGGTCTTTGAATTTATGAGACAGTGAAGGGCATTTTGGGCTTGTGGAGAGGTCTGAAGAGTCCCGAATTTTCAAAAGAAATAAGACAAGACACTGAAAGGCCAGAAATCTTGTTTTTCTCCAAAAGTCTTAGCAGTCACCTCAACTCGTTAACCAATGTATTGCCAGCCTGTACCATCAACCAAATTTTTTTAGGTTGAATAAATTATTTAGTACGCAAAACAAATTTTTATTTAAAAAAAAGTTTAATTTTTTTAAAATCTACAATACAATTCATTGTGAGGTAAAATTGAGAATAAAAAATTTTCATAATGGTTTGGATAAATTATTCTAGTAAAAAGAAATTTAATTTGGTGTTCCAGACTCGGAAGTTCCAAGCCGACGTGGGTCTTGAGAAGGATAGTGAATCGTCAAAGGAGGGACAGTCCCGGGGGGAGGAGGCGGGACAGGTTCTACTGAAGTCCCAGGCGGACAAATCGCTGTCACCGTCGATGCCGGAGTGTAAACTCTCAGTCCCGCACTCGGAGGGAAGAAAAATGGCGGCGGAGGCGGTGGCGGAGGAGCGAACATCGCCCCGCCGCTCATCCCAGCATCCGACGATCCGGACATCAAATTGAAGAAATTATCTCGAAGTTCGACAGGAGGTGCAGGTAAAGCTCCCGGCAACCCAGGAACAGGCTCGTAAACATCTTCAATCCCTCCAGGCCCACTCTGCCTACCTTGCGACTTTCCCCATTTAATATTCAAACGCCTTCCACCCAATATAAGCTTATTAAAAGTCTTCTCTGCAGCACTTTCAGCAGGAATACGGTTCACAAATTGTATAAAAGCACACATCTGCCTCGGAACCATCGTAACCGATCTTATCTCTCCAAATTGATAAAAGTGATCTCTGAGCTCTTTCTCTCCAATTTTATCGCTCAAATTGCCAATATATAAGGTCGTAATCGTCTTATCTTCAGGAGGTTCAAGCTTCGGCATCGTAGACGCTCGCCTCATAAGTTTATTCGCAACAGGATCATTAACTCCATAGTACCTATAAAGCATTCATTAAACAGAAAACAGCATAAAAAAGTACAAACCTGTCTTTGATGTTCTGATCGGCAAGCGGGTCATCAGGATCTGTGGGCGTTTCATGGCGATATGGACATTCTTCGCCTCTCCTACATTCACCTTTGACCCAAAATGAACAAATATGGGGCCTGTTTCGTTTATAATAAGGTGTCGTCCTAGCCAACTTCAAAAGCATATCACTAGCAGCTTGGCTCTTCCCTACCAAACTTCCCGTTTTGTCAAGTTTGTTCATCTAGTTTAGACATCCATAACTTCTAGAATTTTTGACCGATTTTATTGATATTTATACCGTTGGAAAGCTCTTTTAAAGGGCTATAAAAGTTAATTAATGCATAAAATCGATCAAATGACTCCTTAGGCCTCAAAAATTGCAGTAAAGAAATTTACCTCGTTGTCCATGTTTTGGACGTAATATTCCTTATTGACGTCCGATCTTGGAATGTCATCTTTGATCTTCAAAGCAGCATCCCTGACTTGGATAGGGAGTCCGTATTCCAAGTCCAAAAGACATGTCTGGCAGACGTTTTTCATGCGAGAACATGTCTGGCAAACTTCGGTCTTTTTGTACCTCATCCTAGCACCAGGGCACCACCGGAATACAGTGAAAGGTCGTGCGCAGATTTTGCATTCTTTCCCATATCTTTCTTTGGACTAAAAATTAAAAGATTAAAATAAAAAACACAAGGAAATTTCATTGCTTACCATTCTGATATACGGATTGTCTCCAAGACATGTTTGACACAAAATTGGAAATTCCTGTGGAAAAAGTTAAAGTAAAAAATGTGAATAATAGGGCGTCCTTGAAAAATTTTCTCAAACACATTATTTAGCTCAAACAATATAATCAATGACTCAATTTTCCAATATTCCCACAGCAAAATGACAAATTACGACTTCCAAATATTTAAGTTTTAAAATAAAGGAAAAACTACACATAACCTCAAAACACTTACAGAATCTTCCCAATTTTGCCTATTGTACGTATTTGTCGACTTTGACATCGCCATTTTGACTGAATTTTTTAATAAATCTTTCAAATAATAAAGAATTCAATAAAATTAATCAAACTTGGAAAAACAAATTGGAAAAATTTATAATAACAACAGACGTGAAAGGTTGAGAATGTTCACACTTCACAGCAGTTTTGCCAATAGATTTAAATTTCCCTTTGGAGGGTTACCACCCAAACATTCCCTTTATTATTGATTTAAGCTTTTTACGATAACAAAATTACAAATAATTAGAAATTGTTAAAATATAATCAATTAAATGCATTTTTGTTAAATTAATACTGATGTGAGATTGTCAGGTTAGACAACACAACTTGTAATTGGCGACACTGGTTCCAAGGTCAAAAAATCCATTATCAAGATTTCCAAATTATAACCGGTTTCAAAATAACCTACCTTGAAAAGTTTACATTTTACCTGAATTTTACACCGATTTTTGTTCCATTTTTAACATTTTATTATACATTAGAATTTAAATTTAATGGAAAGTATTTAAAACGAATCCAATAAATAATTAGTAAGTAAGTTTTTTGATATCGATAAATCTTTCATGATTTCTTTCGTTAATTAGAAGCTAATTGGCCAGATTTTTGGTCTCTTGAGGATTTTTGTCCAATTAAAAGTACAATAGTGAGAGTTTTGGCAGATTTTGGGCTTTTATGAGTTAAAGATGATAACTGATAACTTGGTGATAAAACATGGACGTTTTATGGGATTTATCTTAAGCCTACGCCCTAACAATGTCTGCCCAAATGGCCCAAACTCTTCTTAAAATCACACTCTCTTCTCGCCTGAGATCATGCCTTTTTAAATCCCTAAAACATTATGTCTCCTAACGGTTTGATGTGACACACGAAACTTTGATGTGACAAACGAAACTGTTTAATGTGGCACACGAAGCTGTTTGATGTGACACACGAAGCTGTTTTATGTGACACACGAAACTGTTTGATGTGGCACACGAAGCTGTTTGATGTGACACTCGAAACTGTTTGATGTGACACACGAAACTGTTTGTTGTGACACACGAAACGGTTTGATGTGACACTCGAAACTGTTTGATATGACACACGAAACTGTTTGATGTGACATACGAAGCTGTTTGATGTGACACTCGAAACTGTTTGATGTGACACACGAAACTGTTTGATGTGACACACGAAACTGTTTGATGTGACACACGAAACTGTTTGATGTGACACACGAAACTGTTTGATGTGACACACGAAACTGTTTGATGTGACACACGAAACTGTTTGATGTGACACACGAAACTGCTTGATGTGACTCACGAAACTGTTTGATGTGACTCACGAAACTGTTTGATGTGACACACGAAACTGTTTGATGTGACACACGAAACTGTTTGATGTGACACACGAAACTGTTTGATGTGACACACGAAACTGTTTGATGTGACACACGAAACTGTTTGATGTGACACACGAAGCTGTTTGATGTGACACTCGAAACTGTTTGATGTGACACTCGAGACTGTTTGATGTGACACACGAGACTGTTTGGTGTGACACACGAAACTGTTTGGTGTGACACACGAAACTGTTTTATGTGACACACGAAACGGTTTGATGTGACATACGAAGCTGTTTGATGTGACACACGAAACTGTTTGATGTGACTCACGAAACTGTTTGATGTGACACACGAAACGGTTTGATGTGACACACGAAGCTGTTTGATGTGACACATAATACGGTTCGATATGACACATAAAACGTCTTCCCTAATCCCTCAAGCTTGCTGTCCCCTTAATCTCTCTAATCGGTCAAACTCCTCTCTTTTTACTTTCTGTTGCAGTCTTTCATATTCTCTTAATCCCTTAATCTCTCTAATCCCCTCTCAACGATCAATCTTGTTAATTTTCTCCCAGGCCAAGTTCATATTCATTGTTTTTCACAGATGATGCAGCCGCAATCTCAGGAAAGTCTTCTCGCCCAAGCCCTGGCTTCGGTCAAGGAGCAAGCATTTGGAATGAAAATGAATTTGGACAACGGAAAGTTGATGGAGGCGCTTAAACAAGCCAACGACATGCTCAGCGAGCTCAGAACTTCGTTGTTAAGCCCAAAAAACTATTACGAGCTCTGTATCCTTTTTAAAATTTCCAATCTATCACACCCAGCCGTTCAAAATAAATTTTCCTTAATTTATATTTAGACATGGCAATATCCGATCAGCTTCGGCATCTGGAGTTGTATCTTCTTGATGAATATCAAAAAGGGAGGAAAGTGACTGATTTGTATGAGTTGGTTCAGTATTTTGCGAACATAGTCCCAAGATTGTATTTGCTGATCACCGTCGGTCTTATTTATATGAAAACAAACCCAAGTTTGCGTTCATCTTTGATGAAAGACTTGGTCGAAATGTGTCGAGGAGTCCAGCATCCTTTACGAGGTCTTTTCCTTCGAAACTACCTCCTCCAGTGCGTTCGGAACATCCTGCCGGACACCCCGGAGGAAGCGGAGGGCGGAAAAGTTCAAGATTCGATCGACTTCATTCTCATGAACTTTGCCGAAATGAACAAACTTTGGGTGAGGATGCAGCATCAAGGACATTCCAGGGAGAGAGAGCGGAGGGAAAAGGAACGTGAAGAACTTCGCATTCTTGTCGGCACAAATCTCGTCCGACTTTCCCAACTCGAATCCGTCACCCTTGACAAATACTGCAAAGTACGCTTTCATCATCTTTTGCTCTTTTAAAACTTCTCTTTACAGCTCGTCCTGCCTGGAATCCTAGAACAAGTCGTCAGCTGCAGAGATGCCATCGCTCAGGAATACCTAATGGAATGCATTATTCAAGTATTCATTGTTTTTGCAGTACCAGATTAATATTTCATTTTCAAAGGTGTTTCCTGATGAATTCCATCTGGCCACTCTCACACCTTTTTTGCGTTCTTGTGCCCAACTTCAATCTGGCGTCAATGTCAGGAAAGTCGTCATTTCTTTGATCGATCGCCTCGTCGGCTACGCTTTAGGACCGGATGTTGTCGATGCACAAGCAGTTTCGCAACTTTTTGACATTTTCTCAACTCAAGTTTCTGCCATAATTCAAGTAAGTTCTCTGAATTTTTTCAAAATGTTCAACTTTGACCATCAATATCTCCTGAACGGCTTGACCGATTTTGACTTCCGAAAGCTCTTTAGAAGCAGAATTTAATAATCTTTCATTTTATACTAAGTGGTCAAGTCGCTAGAACGCATAGTTTTTGAGATAGAGGTCAAAAACTTCCAATTTGGGCATCTAGAAGAATAATCAAATAGCATACCTTTTGCATGCACTACTAGCTAGCAGTCATCTAATTTTAGACAAATTTTCAGACACGAAATGATCTTCCAAATGAAGACATGATCGCATTGCAAGTCTCTTTGGCGAATCTCGCTCTTAAATGCTATCCAGACAGGGTTGATTACGTCGATAAAGTTTTGGAAACTACAATTGAAAACTTTGACAGATTACAGCTTACAAAGTAACATAATTATTGTACATTCGGTTTTTAATAGTTTTTT
The DNA here is from genome assembly GCA_018703685.1 of Orius laevigatus. NCBI lineage: Eukaryota > Metazoa > Arthropoda > Insecta > Hemiptera > Anthocoridae > Orius > Orius laevigatus. The sequence continues at coordinate 17,330 of JAGWEN010000986.1, read as the reverse complement.
TAGAGTGGAATATGCAAGTCAGGTGTCTCGTGAACTTATGCGACTTTTATGTATTCCCATACAAGCGTACAACAATATTCTGACAGTTCTAAAACTGGAGCATTTCACTCCGCTTTTGAACATTTTGGATCAACAAGGGCGAAAGAGCATTGCCACTTCAATCATTGAAAACTGCCTAAACAGCAACACTTTCATAGGCGAGCAGAATCAGGTGGACTCCATTTTGACGATGATTGCTCCTCTCATTTATGACACTGATGAAAAAGACATCATTGAACTTGATGCTGAAGATTTCGCTGAAGAACAAGGACTTCTAGGACGGTATGTTCTATAACTCAACTGATCTTTCAAAATATTTGTTTTTAGATTTGTTCATCATTTAAAATCAGACATCGCCGATCAACAATATCTAATATTGAGCTGTGCTAAAAAGCATTTTTCAAAAGGCGGCGACAAACGGATCAAGCACACTTTTCCACCTCTCGTGTTCCAAGCATATCAGCTCGCTTTTAAATACAGTTCCATCAAACAAGAAGTAAAACCTTCTCTGTCTTAAAATTTTCTAATTTTTTTGTTTCAGGATGAACTTTGGGAGAAAAAATGTTTAAAAATATTCCAATATTGTCACCACACGATTATGGATCTTGTAAAGGCTGAGTATGCTGAGTTGGCATTAAGATTGTTTCTTCAAGGAACCCTTGCTATTGGAGAAATAAGATTTGCTAATTATGAGACAATTGCTTATGAATTTCTATCGCAGGTGAGATTAAATTTCATGACAGAATCGACTTGATAGGTCAAAAATTGTGCATTAGAAGTGTTAAGTTCAATTCTTTTTAGGCTTTTACACTCTACGAAGAAGAAGTTTGCGATTCGAAAGCGCAGTTGGGAGCTATAACACTTCTGATTGGTGCATTTGAGAGGATGTCGTGTTTCTCGCAGGAGAATACGGAGCCGGTCCGTACTCAGTGTGCTTTGGCCGCTTCTAAACTTTTGAAGAAGCCCGATCAGTGCCGGGCGATCTCGACGGCCGCTCATCTCTTCTGGTCGGGAAAAACGTCAGATGGAAAACAGCTTCAGGATGGCAAACGCGTTTTGGATTTCCTTAAAAAGGGACTTCGAATCGCTCACCAATGCATGGACGTCTCCGTACAGACTCAACTTTTTGTCGAGTTGCTTAACCACTATGTCTACTTTTACGAAAAAGGAAACGAAATGGTAACTTTTTAATGTAGAAAAACTCTTGCATTCATCCTTTAAACATCTTGGGCCTTGTATCTCAAGATTGGAACCATACTTGGTAGACCATAGAAAACTGGATATTTGCCCTCTCGTCAAGCTCTACATTGGCCCTCCCGTCGAGCTGGGCAATGGCCCTCTCTTTGAACTGGGGCCCTCCTGGCGAGCTAGACATTGGCCTTCCGTTCGAGCTGGGCCCTCCTGGCGAGCTGGACATTGGCCATCCGTTCGAGCTGGGGCCCTCCTGGCGAGCTGGACATTGGCCTTCCGTTCGAGCTGGACATTGGCCTTCCATTCGAGCTGGGGCCCTCCTGGCGAGCTGGACATTGGCCTTCCGTTCGAGCTGGGGCCCTCCTGGCGAGCTGGACATTGGCCTTCCGTTCGAGCTGGGGCCCTCCTGGCAAGCTGGACATTGGCCTTCCGTTCGATCTGGGGCCCTCCTGGCGAGCTGGACATTGGCCTTGCGTTCGAGCTGGGGCCCTCCTGGCGAGCTGGACATTGGCCTTCCATTCGAGCTGGACATTGGCCTTCTGTTCGAGCTTGGGCCCTCCTGGTGAGCTGGACATTGGCCTTCCGTTCGAGCTGGGGCCCTCCTGGCGAGCTGGACATTGGCCTTCTGTTCGATCTGGGGCCCTCCCGTCAAGCTGGACATTGGCCCTCTCTTTGAACTGCGGCCCTCCTGGCGAGCTGGACATTGGCCTTCCGTTCGAGCTGGGGCCCTCCTGGCAAGCTGGACATTGGCCTTCCGTTCGAGCTGGGGCCCTCCTGGCAAGCTGGACAATGGCCTTCCGTTCGAGCTGTGGCCCTCCTGGCGAGCTGGACATTGGCCTTCTGTTCGATCTGGGGCCCTCCTGGCGAGCTGGACATTGGCCTTCCATTCGAGCTGGGGCCCTCCTGGCGAGCTGGAAATTGGCCTTCCGTTCGAGCTGGGGCCCTCATGGCGAGCTGGACATTGGCCTTGCGTTCGAGCTGGGGCCCTCCTGGCGAGCTGGACATTGGCCCTCTTGTCGAGCAGGACATTGGCCCTCCCTTTGAGCTAGGCAATGGCCCTCTTGTCGAGCTGGACATTGGCCCTCCCTTTGAGCTAGGCAATGGCCCTCTTGTCGAGCTGGACATTGGCCCTCTCTTTGAACGGGGGCCCTCCTGGCGAGCTGGAAATTGGCCCTCTCTTTGAACAGGGGGCCCTCCTGGCAAGCTGGACACTGGCCGTTTCTTTGAACTGGGGTCCTCCTGGCGAGCTGGACATTAGCCAGCCCTCTCTTTGACCTGGGGCACTCCTGGCGAGCTGGACATTAGCCGTTTCTTTGAACTGGGGCCCTCCTGGCGAGCTGGTCGTTGGCCTTCCCATTGAGCTTCACATAGGCATTTTATGTGTATTTTTATTGTCTCTTATGCTAGAATTGAACAGTTTTTAGCCAGATATGCTAAATTCTCTATAAACATTTGCACACAATATCTTGAAATTTTCAGGTAACGGTCGCCATTTTAAACCAACTCATCGCCAAAATAAAAGAAGAGCTCCCCAATTTGGGTTCGAACGATGAAACCGAACAAATTTCAAAGCATTTATCCAACACTCTTCAACATTTGAAAGAAAGATCTGCCAGCGGAGAAGTCGACTATAAAGGACTCGCACTCTAAATTAATCCCATATTATTAGTTATATCCTTTATTATTTATATTCGTCTTAACTACTGGATGTCCTTTGGCTCATAAAAAGTCACTTTTCTGTACATTCGGCTCTTTTTGAGCTTATAAAAAATTAACTGGGACACTCAGTCTAAAGTCAATGTAAGAAATCTAAGCTAAAATATGTTATAAAAGTTTTATTATTTTGTTAGGTTCTGAACAAATTATCCAAGAATGTATGAAATATTTTTAATGCAGTCCATAAAGTCTGTATAAAATAAAAATTGGTAAAAATAAATGTGTAATATTATAAAATGGGCTATTAGTATCTCTTGAAGCCACCTCCGCCGCCGCCACCTCGACCACCTCTGAATCCTCCGGAATTTCTGTTGAAACCTCCACCACCTCCTCGGCCGCCGCCCCCGCGGTTGAATCCTCCTCCACGGCCGCCGCCTCCTCGGTTGAATCCGCCACCGCGACCTCCTCCCCCTCGGTTGAATCCGCCTCCTCGTCCACCTCCTCCACGTCCTCCTCGACCACCTCCTCGTCCTCTAGGTGCGTCATTCCCGGGCAAAAACCTCTGTATACCCATCAACCTTCTTGGGTCTATATAAATAACATCATTCTTTGAGAAACTCTTCGCTTTCATATTCTCCAGCTTGACGGACACATAGTAATCATAAGTCGGCCCGAAAATTTCATCGATTTTTCCAATTTGGTTTTTATCTTGAGTGTAAATCGGCGCATTAAAATATGGGACTTCGTCTTTTAATTGAACTTTGACGACCATATCATCCTGGCAAGGATGCATAAACGTTCCTAAAGGTATAACCTAAAAAATAAGTAATTTATGTCATTGGAATATAATATGTAATACTTTTTCTGGTGGTCCCATATCCTGGAATTTCCCTCCTCCACCTCGGCCACCGCCTCCTCTACCTCGACCTCCGCCTCCTCCTCGACCTGCAAAGAAAAAGCAAATTTTGGGTTAAATTTGTAGGTTCAACTTAAAATTTATAACAAAAGCGACTCCACCTCCGGAGGGTTCATACCTAAAGGTGACCACCTTTAATTCCTTAGCATTTGTCATGAATCAATTTCCTAAGCTACATCATGGATATAGTTCACTTAGCCGTTGATTGATCTACCTAGTGATCTTACTATCAATGATTGTGATGACGCCATCATTGGTAGTTGGCACCACTAATTTTATTCACAAAACCTTGATAAAGTTATAGAAGCACCCGTCAGCTATCATTTTGTCGATGATATTTACACAGACGAGGTACCATAAGCCATTTTATGAATTTCACCCCTTCAGGTTGAAAAGAAATTTAAAAACAAAATAAATTACCTCTTCCTCCTCTGAACATGGCTTAGTTATTAATTATTTAATAATTTAAAGCACTCAATAATAAAATAACAATAAACTGCAAGCACGTGGAGAACTAAACAAACCGGTCGACTTCGAGCATAACCACTAAGAAGGTTAAAAACAAACTTTCTTTTACAAAATGACGTAAAATAGGTAAAGATAAAACAGAAAATTAGATAAGTGCATAATAATATTTATTTTAATAACAGAATATTTATTTTAATGACATTTTGTCGGACGGCGGATCGTAATCTACGGGGACATTATGAGTCTGTGGTAGTTTTGTTGGCAACACTGTTGTTTTTAACCGCCAAAACGAAGTTACACGCAGAAACAAAACATCAAAACAAGCTTACCTGCCATGAAGCAGCAATGCTGTAATATCGTGGAAATTTCCTGTGAGTGGCTCTACATTTTTTTTTTCTTGGAAGGGAAAAAAACAGGATTCAAACAAAAAAGGGAAATTTTTTATCATACCACGCGATTGCCCTTTAACGATTCTTATCGCAATTCGCAATCAGTGCCACCAAAATGTTACCATACTTGTGCCCTTATACTTAGAAAACGGTACTCACTTAGTTTTGTCTCTTCCTATCTTCGAAAATTCTTATTTTGGCTTTTCGAATTTTTCCTGGGCATCCTGCATCACATGTAGGTACAAAACCCCTCGGACAGGCGGAAACTTGGGGTCTAGAATAACCAAAAAAGTTTGCTCGAGATTTGAGGTTAGGTAGGTACATAAACCGTACAAAATGCTCGTGTATCAAGTCTATTTTATTAAATATCCATTTTACACATTTAATTGGACAAGATTAAATTTTGATCTTATCTCACACATAAAACACAAGGAAAATCAAAATAAAAAAAAAAGGAAACAAACAGAAAACAAAAAATTCACACATTTTGGTTCCGATTTCCAAATTTACCCTGTATATACACAGTTTATGTGAACATGAATTTAGTACATATTAAAAATATAAATTTTTTAAACATTTTATACAAATAATAAAATAATTGGCATTGTAGAACACAATAAAAATAAAAATAAAAAATATTCTGAATATAAAAATATATACAAACATAACTTTTTTTTTATAAACTCTAAAGATTTAACAAAAAATATAGGTTATGTTTTTAAGAAAATAGATAAACGGACAGCAGGGATTGTCATATAAACATCACAACATTAATTTCATGTATGAACATTAACAGGTTTTTTAGGGTTTTTTTCTAATTTGACTACTAATACAAAGACTGAGCCATCAAACACCTATTTTAACACTGATATGGTTTCTTTTATTAACCTAAAATGCAGGAACGGCTACTTAATATTAAAACCTAAAGGAGAAGGTTTCATATTTTAATTGGCGAACTCCTCTTTAGGATTGAAATATTAAAAAAAGAGCTTTTTTATTATAAAAAAATTATAATGTATTTAAAATAAAAAATTGTTCCTGCAATCGTGGGTGATAAATAAAAATAGACACAAAGATTACGACAGAAAAGGGGGGGATGTCCTTTATAAAAGAAAAATTTTTTAAGAGGGAAAAATTAGAAAATGGAGACTAGACGAATATTTAGACCAGTCAAAAATTGGACATCGACCCAAATTTTAAAAAAAATTTCTTTAAATTTCATAATTGCGAAATTTGTTGACGACGTCGCTTGAAGCTTGTGAGTCCCACTGGACGTTGGAACGGGCTCCCCAGTGGATGTTGGCGCCACCTTCGGACGCCCGACGGTTTGCCGGAGGGGCTTTCCCTGGTCCCGCACTCGCCCCTTCGCCTTCAAGCATTCTGTCTTTTGTCTTGAATGTTGTCCAGTGCATCGACTGAAAAGGCAATTAGGGAAACTAATGACTTCATCTCTCTCATACCTGATGGACGTGCTCCTTCATCCCTAGCCACTGTTTGTAGCTCATTGAAATACCGCTATTTAACCACTTGTCGTAATTCTTCCTCTTCTCTGGGTCCGTAAGAATTTCCTTAGCTTCCTAAAAAATAAGATTAGATAGCACCAGAAGAATCAGCTTGTTATGCGTCACCATTTCATGACTGAACCTTTAAATGTCTATAACTTCCACAATTTTTGACCGATTTTATCGTCCTTTATACCGTTGGAATGCTCTTTTAAAACGCTATCTAATGGTATAGAATAAAATCGCTCAAAAATGGGAAAAGTTAGAGAAGAATAAACTTTCAATGCGACACGATTTTGTTACTTAAAGGTCAGTAACTTCCCCAAATGAACGATTTTATCGATACTTTAATTGTCGATAAAATCGGTCCTAGGTGGAAGATGACATTGAAAGGTTAGGTCATGAAATCGTGCTGCATTGGATGTTTTAGGTCGAAAAATGGCTCACTTTTAGTTTCTGAAACTTGATCTCCGCTTCTTTGTCTCCGTCGTTTTTGTCAGGATGGTATTGAAGTGCTCTCGCTTTGTATTCCGCGTTGATTTGTTCCACCTGGAATGGCAAAACAAAACAAAAATCGGGTCAATCTCTAATCTTTAAATAATAATAATAATAATTAGGGAAAAAAAACAAAAAAAACCTCTGGTTCTAGACTTGAAATTTTGCTCAGAAATGTCAAAATATGAGAAGAAAAGGTTCTAACACCATGTTTTAGGTATTCTTCTCTCTAAATTTTCACCTGGAATCATTCGTTACTTTCCTCCAAATTCCCTTAAATATTGAACTGTCCCCATCCTTCACCTTTTCCTTCATCCTCCTTTTTAAACAATTGAACAAAATGCTTTGTTTACTACTTTTATGTTAAATTGCGTATCACGATTTTCATATTCAATCTTCCACGGATTTTCATCAGATTGAAAAAATCGTGACCTTGCATTTTATTGAAGTAATTTAACTATTTTTTCCTCTTCTTATTTACAAAATCCAGCCTTTAATTCCGCCCAGAATTGGATTTTAAGATCTTTCCTTTTCCTTGAAAGAAAAGAAAATTCAATTTAGATCCTGACCTAGTTCGTTATCGAAGCTTTTCCGCCGTGTTTGTTATTGAGTTTTCCCTTTTGAATTTTTTCTTCCATGTAAACCGATATCGAAGTTTTTTTTTTATTTCTTCGAATACGGTTTCACATACATGTATGGAAAAAACGTTTTGATAGTTCAAAGTTTAAACGATTTGGATGAACCTGCTAGATTAATTAAGGGCCATTGCCTCACTCCCCTGGATTAGTTAACCTTAAAAATTAGAAGAAATTAACCCAAAAAAAAGGTAATTTCCATACATTAAATTCGGGATCCCTTCAAAGGGGACGCCGAGGGACAATTTTCGGCTAGGAAAGGAAGCACCGGAGTCGCAAAAGGGATATGACCTTAATCATAACTCGTTAAATATTCCCTCACGTCCGAAATGACCAAAAATCTTTCAAAATCAAGGTTACGAAAATCAAATTTCAAACGGAACGAAAACGATGAAAATTCATTTCGAAAACGTTCATCAAAATTCAATCGACGAGTGGGGAAGTTTACCGTCGTTTTAATCATCGGAATTAAATTATGATGTAGATAGCTAAATGAAATCGGTTTCAAGTATGAAAATTGGTGGAGGAACCCCATAATTTGAACTTCCCAAAATTCCGAGCTCTACATACCTCTCCACAGACACTAAATCCCCCCACTCTCATCACCTCCCCTACATTCCTCGACCCTCCCATTTTACAAAACACGTGTTAATTGAAGATCGTAAATACCCCTGAAGTTAAAACCGTGAACTTCTTGTTGGGATTTATTAGGTTAAATCGAAACGAAGACCGGAAAATCGGAAGGGAAAGGTCAGGGCTAATAATCTCGGGAGACGAGTCAGCAAACAATTTAATCAAGACGATCATTTCTTACATTTAAAAGCCGTAAAACGATTAAAAAATGATTTATATGAATTATGCAAAGTTAAACGGGCAATCTTCTTAAAGGATAATAACCGAAAGGGGAAGTTCTAACTAAGTTTGGCCCTTTCGTTGGAAAAGCGGAAATCGCGTTCGTCATCATCAATTCGCGTGCTTTGGTCGACGAAGTTGTTTTAAGTGAGAAAACCACTGGCCCAGTTTTAAACAGAAATGATGTTTTCAGCAATTTAGACCAAAATATTAGAAAATTAAATCCAAAAATTGACTCAAAATTCACCAAGTGTCGTCAATTTTTTCACAGACACCAATTGTAGAGAGGTCTAACTTCCAGAAAAAAAATTCATGATAACAATCGATGGTGTAAAAATACCAAAATTTGTAATAAAATCGACTATATTCCCTTCTTTTATTATCATTTTTTATCCTCCTTCAAAAAAACTTTTATCAGAAAACTTTCAATCAAGACGTCACAGTTAAGCACGATATTCCATCAGAAACAGGGAAGCCTTCATGATAATAGATCGAGTTTTTGATAAAACTTAACAATATCGAACTATTTCAACCTTCACCTTATTTTGAATCTATTAAAAAACTACGAGGAAATTTGCATCTTTATAAATAACAAAAATATGTCATCGGAAAGTCGAAACTACAAAATGTCAATATCGAACTCTATTTCCGTTCACGTTTGAGCTTAAAATAGAATAAAATATAACTTACGTTCAAATGCTACTTTAGGGCGATTAGGGACGGACAGAGATTATCGATTCCGAAATCTAAATTTGTTGAAAAACCTCGCGAAAAGTTCAGAAAACGAAGTTAAAATTGTATCGCATAGAACCATTGAAAATGAGAAAAATGGGTTTTCTTGATTGATCCATTGAGCCCCTTCCTAAAAAAACCAGATTTTGAATGACATCAATGAATCGAAATTTTTGGATCAAGAAGTGTGGTCGAAAAAAATGTTTTTAAATCTCAAAACTGACATCAGATTCGTGTTTTTGTACCTAAAGCTAAAAAGGCAAAAATGACGATTTTAACACAGTTTTTAGACTTGTTTTCCTTATTCGAAATTGAGCGACGCCTTCTTTTTCATTACGTTGATTGTGTAGTTCCTGTACGAACTTTAAAAGAGGCACTCGACAAGATTAAAGATTCTCCTTTATGACGTCAAAAGGACATTCGATAGAGTAATTAAATAAATTAAAGAAAAAGGACTAAGGATAGAAATCAGGGTCCGAATGGGTTTGGAGGTCCTTTTACGCAATGTTACATAACGCTTGCACTACAACCAGAATCAAGGTTGGAGAACTTTTACTCTCGCATTATTTTTTAACGGACTAAGAAGAAAAAATCTGCGACGAAGTCTCATGAATCAATAACGTTTTAAGCTCTTATTTTCTTTTGAGGTATTCTAAAACCTCAAAACACCCCTTGAGGTTTTGCAAAATAAACAGTAGCATCATTTTTTTTTCCACCTCATCAAAGGGATCCTTCCTCACTTTTTTGACCCAAAAATTTTGATTTTTCGATTTCATCCAAAATATGTTTTTTGACTGTTTAAAGGGTGAAAAACACGAACCTCAAGTCAGTTTTGGAATAAAAAAACATTTTTTGTCACTTTAGTGAATGGTGCAATTTTTGACCCAAAATTTTGATTTCAAAAATCTTTGAAAATTTTGGTCCTCCTTGACTGTTACAACTTCAATCAAATTTTTACAAATTTTGAGAAAGTTAAAAATTAAATTTCTATGATATCCTACACGAATTAATTTAATTTTAGAATAAGAAAACTTTTTTTTCATTCAACCCTTTTATTATTTAAGACTCATTTAAAAGCCTGGTTTATTCAACCCCCTTTTTAATTCCAGTTTTCAATCTTAATTAAGATCCAACCCAAATGCTGTTTAAAAAAACTTATCCTTGATATCAACATTTTATAATGAGGTTTTTAAAAGCATATTTTAAATAAACAGTAATATAATTTATGTCTTCCTTCTGTAGAGGATAAAAACTGTAAAACTGAGTAAAATGTAAACTGTTTAGAGATGGTCCTTTTTTTTTCTTGGGCAGAAACAAGCGTTAACTGAGCTAACAGAAGTTTTGCAAACAACCCCCCCTCACGCTTTTCTCGATGTTTGTTATTATCGCTGTACAAACACCTGAAAAATTTATAAGAGGGACTTAATTTTTGGATAAACAAGGAATTTCGTGAAAACGGGCAAAAGAGGCGAATAAATATTGAAATTTTAATTGTTTTTCGTTGAGCCTTTTCTTTGAATTTCCCTTCAGAAAAAAATTGGAACGAAAATTGAGTCACGTTTAACGAATTAGGTTGGAGAATATTTGATGTTTTTGTTTTGGATAAAATCTGATTAAAATCTTCAAAGGACGATGGAGTGAGAACCTAATTTGAGACGTTCGACATAATCCAATTAACTGATCCATTGTTTAATTTTTAATGGATTTTGTTGACATCAAAATGCAGAAAAAAGGTAAATAAAATTGGAATATTTAGAAGGCGTTGGAGGGAGGACAGGAAGCAACAAGTCTGTGGTGGGAAAAATATTTGGTGGTTCTTTTAAATTTTCTTACCGTGGATGATTCATCACATCCTAAGATGGCATAGAGGGTTTCCTCGTCTTTTTTAAAATTGAGAATATCGTCGACTGAAGTCATCGTTGTTACGCGGGGCGTCTTCCTGAGGGCTGCGAGCGACTGAGCGAAGTTCTTGGGATTTCGGAGGATCGGAGGCAATCGGGAGTTGGGATGCGCTCTGCGAGTCGCGATTCGAACTAAAACAACGATCTAGACGTACGGAGGCCTCTCCCCCTCGAACCCGATCCACGAGGTCCCACCTTTTACGACTCCCTCCCCAAGGGGGGCTTCCCCGGTTGAATCTGAGGGGAATACCGGTTTAAGTTGGTTATCTTCCATTAATAGGGCTAATGGGACACGTGCATTTATTCCCTATCTAGTCAAGATACAGAAGAAAAAAAAATCCATAAATAGAGCCTTTAAATTTTTTTTAAACAAAATTGTAATTTTGCAAAATTTTAAAATTATAATTAAATTCTATGTTGAAATTTCGCATTAAAAGAGCCCTAGGATGTTTGGTTCGATTCCCAGGCTTAGAATGATTTTTTTATATTCACTCTCTGTATTTGGGCTTCTCATATAAGTTCCAATAAAACTTCGAAAAACCCCTTCCTAGCCGTTCAGTTGTCAAAACTTTTTAATTTTGCTATCACAAAAAAGAGAGAGAGAGAAAAAAAAAGCAATATAACTTCAGCCTGTTTACATTAGAATAGACTGACAAGCGTAGCGTTTAGGTATTGCTGGTTTAGCCGATTTCGAGGATAAAAGGGGGCTTGACGTTAATTGCATTTTACTCCCTCCCCACTCAAACTAGTTATTGTCCACTCCAACGTTAATTATACGTTTAATGACTATTAATGTTATTACTAGCCTCGTACCTTTAGAGTCATAAAGTCCAAAGCGTTCATGAATAGAACGTACAACAAATACCTATGATAATATTGGTCAAAGGTAAGCAAGGATCCCGACCATAAATTAACCAGCTGGATGTTACAGATTATACAGGGTAGAGGTTGAAAGATTGGAGAAGTTTGAAGATTTTTCTTTATTTTTCCAATGTTTATGGTGAAATCTTTGTTTTCCAAGTTTCAGAATGTAACCCAGCCAGGTTTCACATTCGAACAAATTCTCTGTAGCATTCATATTGGACATAACTCATAAGCAACCCACAGAAATCTCTGGAAATGAAAGAAAAGTATTTTTCGCCCATTTCCCCTTTATTTTACCCTTTAAGTTGGCACCACTGCAGCTTATAATATACGCCCAGTCTGAATATTTGTCTTTAGCACACAATCTCTTTAAATGCTTCCCCCTCAGTTATTAGTGTACATTACAAAAGGCAGGATTTGATTAGGTCAGGGTGGTCAATATTAGTTAGTGGTGGGAACATAACTAATCTAACCATGTCTAATTGGCTAGGGAACAGAATATTCCAAATAATTACCAGCAGATCCACACCATTAAACAGCCTTGATTCGGATAGATAACAATTCGCCAACAATATCCAATCCTATTTTGCTCACTAATCAACATAGGCAAAAAGCACCAAAAATAAATTTTAAAAAAGGTAAGCGCTCTGATTAACAAATTCTGGCTCCAATATTATTGGAAGGAGGAGGAAATTCCATGTCTAACAAGGGGAAGTTCACAGATGAAGGGCCAGGGGGAAAAAAGATGAAAGTGACCAAAAAGTGATTTCGAGAAAAATGAAAAACAAAGATTGATTTCTATTAATCCTTTTGTAATATCCTATTGTAATGCTTGAAACATTTATCTTTTCCCCCCCCTCCTTGTTCTACCTGATGATATTAATTGATAACTCTCGATTGACCCTGACAACTTGACTTTATTGGCAAATTACAAAAATCACAAATAAAAATTCTAATGAATGCGACGTCATTTACATTGGAGGTGCTATAAAACTGGCAGGAGTCTGAGGGTGGATGGTCCCTGGGAATTGGAGGTCTCATCTACCGTGGACAGATGGGTTGCTGTCCAACGGGAGGGGCTTGTGGATGTGGTCCGAAAGGCCCTGCACATTGAGCTAGGGAGAGAATTGTGGACTCGTAGGGCCACCGGTACCAGGGCACTAATCCGTGGGCGGACCCGTGCCTTGGCTAATGAACCCTCAGGTTCCAAAAAAACACAAAAACTATAACACCGGAAAAGAAAGCAAGGCTTGGTCAACGCTCTCGGAAAATGAAAACCATCAACAAGGATGAAGGCAAAGATTCTCAGGTGGGATCATTTAACAAAAAGCCCAAAAATTCAGGACTCGTAGCCAGTTGCCGCTTCCTGACTTCCTCGTGTTGAAGAGTCTGCTCAAGGTAGGAGAATCAAGTTACATTTTAAAGATCCCTGGGAATCCTTGTTCGAAAATAACTGGTGTCCTTTTAAGTTGTTAATGTGTTTAAGAGTTAAGGGCTTTGTTTTAGAAAATTAGCATTAGACTTACATTCATTAGAATTTTTATTTGTGATTTTTGTAATTTGCCAATAAAGTCAAGTTGTCAGGGTCAATCGAGAGTTATTAATTAAAATCCCATTTCTTTCCCCTGGCTAAAGTGGTGGCTAAAGTCCCCTTCCTTTCCCCCCCAGACAAAGTGGTGGAGGCTACAGTCCCTTTTCTTTTTTATCCCCTGACATACTCCTTCATTACCCCTAGATAGCGCTAATATCTCAAAATCGACGAAAAAGTGACTTTCATCTTTTTTCCCCTGGCCCTTCAGATACCCTCGGATACTTCGAAACTATTTTGGCGTCTAGAATCACCAGAAAAAGTTAAATCAAGATCTGAAGTTACATGACCGTGACATCCCGTTGTAAGTGACATTTTAAAACAAAGGAGTTATAATTAATAAAGCAGAAAAAATGAATTTTTTTAATTATTAACGAAATTCTCTCTTTCATATATTAATGGAAAACAGAATTAATGATTTTATCAATATTTCTATATTAATCCTTTTGGTAAGAAGATTATAAGTATAAAAAAAATCCACTAAAAGATTATAAAAGGAGGTTCAATATGGCGGAGGACTAAATTTATGCTGAAAAGTTCGTCCAAGATAAAAATAACATTTTTTTGTCTGAAAGTAAGATCGTTAGTCACGTTTTCACGCTCGATTTGTTTCCCCATTTTTTCACAGTTCCCTTTTTTTCTTTGTGGAAGTTTTTAAATCGGAATTACAAGGGGGAGGAGGCGAAATAGAAAAGGATATTATGAGGAATTTGGGCGACGAGAAGCATCCAGTAATTGAGGAAGAATATCCATAACGATATTACTAGAATTATAGTACACCACATGGTTGAAATTGTGATCAAACTGTTTTTATTCTTGGTTACTAATTAGGTTTTCTGTAGTTCCGAAATGGTTGTTAAAAAATAGGGTTTATAGAATGGATATAGAAGATGTAAGATGTATGTTTATTCTGTGTTGGAGGGGGGAATTCGGGATAATGACAGAAAGGCGCAATCAAAAATCTCCCCTTCCGAAGACACCCGGTTGGGTATGAGGATCAACGAAACCAAGCGAGACAGGTGTCGGAGTTTCCTAGAAGGATTGGTTTTTAGATACGAGTGTTTTTTTTTTTTTGTGGCGTATAGCCCTTTTAGAGGCCAATATTTGTATAATGCAAAGTGACTGTGGTCGAACGCCGACATCAGTTAGCGAAAGTTAATTTAATAGAAAAATAGGGATGTAATAGCTTTCTTAGACCGGAAAATTAGTGGTTAAAGTATGTCATCCTCCTGTTCAATAAGATGTGTCCTGTGCCTCACCGCCCAGTGCGGGATTACCTGCTCAGGAATGGGGGTTTGCATATCCTCTTAAGGGGAAACCTTCCTCATTATATAATGCTCAAACTTGATTTTCTGTCTTCGTTCTCTAATTTGATGGAATGCGTCAGAAAATTAAATTGCTTTTAATGTTTTGGATTGGTTTATCTGAACCTTTAGTTTAGGAAATATAATCAATAATGATTATTTAATTAATAGGCCCTTTAAATGACTCAGTTAATTGTTTTCAACCCCCCACTACACATGATAAATCCTAACTATTAGCCCTTCCTGTCGAACACCAATGTTTGAGTTTTTCTCGGAGCAACCATAGAATTAACGAGAAGTTTCCCTATTTGACTTAAGGGAACCAGCTTAATTCCCTCATTTAACATCGCTTATTTTTCAAAATGTCTTCACAATTTTCAAAAACGTGATTTATTTGTTAAATTCGAGTCGCGTTAGGGAACAAAAATAGCGAAAAGATTCTGAAGGCATAGTCTGGTAGGCTATAATAATGTGGAGGGAACTCGCTAAATTAAGGCATTACGGTACTGAGCATAGGGCATTAGCGGAACTTGACGCCGGTCATGACCGTAAGTAGAACTTTTTAGGGAGGGAATTGGCGTATCTGTAATGATAATGCGATGTTGTTGCCGAGAGAATGAGGAAAATGAAAATTGTGAAAGGAAATTGTGAAACCTATAATGTAAATTCTCCAAAAAAGTGATAAGGTATATTGGTTATCTACGAATTATAACACACGAATCTCTTTTTAAATAAAGACTGCGGCCAGAACTCTGAGGTATGTAGGAGACTAAAATGCATAGAATATGGAAAGGATTGTAGAACCGATCAAATATGGCTCTTGGCGCCTAGACTCGGGCCCATAATTATAGAAGGCATCTTCCGTTCAACACATGACCGCCACGCTGTTCGTTGCTCCTTCGGGGATGTTTAGTCAAACTGGTGGAGAAGAAAAACCGTTGTTTTCGGTGCGTCTTGCCTTTGGAAATGGGTGGAATCCTTCCCCATAATATCAATATAAAAAAAAATAATGTAACAGACTTTCTAAGTTTTATCTGTCTCCAGTGAAAATGTATCCATTGGGAAATCGTTCCGGGAGACACAGGGGAAGTTTTGTCGAGACACGATAGGCGTGAAACCAAGTAGAATCTCTTATTGTGGCCAATTTTATGTTATGCTTTGGCTTTCCGATTAGTATGACCAAATACGTAATGGCCCGGATCCAAGAATGGCTGCGCTAATTTCTTTTTTTACTTTTTTTTTATTTTTTTTTTTTGTTATAGATTATAGGATTGGAAACATTGTTCCCGTAAGACACTTCCAATAGTGGGATTTTGGATGCGGCCATTCTCCATTATGATTTCAGCAAAAGCTAGCCATGGGTTACACTCAGTCATCACGATTTGATAACATTGTATTCTATAGGTTGTTATTTCGATATAGAAGTGATAGCCGAGTACATGCAAGTGAGAAGGGCGAACAAAATCGATGTCAACAAATGGTATCGGAATGTCGTCGTGTTAATATCGTCAAAAGTATTGCGAGACGCCCAATCATCAAATCTAGTCCCCCCCCCCCCCTCCCCTCTATAGGTAAAGGATCATTCATATTTGATTTATGTTCGGTCACCAGACTGTTCTTTTTGCGTCGGTTGACTACAGGAAGACTGCAAAGAGTTATTGGTTGATTCAAAACACGATTCACCCGGAGGTAACGTGCGGTGTGAGGAATCACAGAGTAACACAGGGAGTTCGTTGGAGTTATGGGTTGTTGGTTGAGGCGAGGCTATGAATTGGGTATCAGACTGACCTTGTTTTACTGGCAGTTTGCTTTTGTTACAGCGGATGGCCGGTGTTGGGAGAAGAGAATAACACATTAGAGATACAAAGTGGGACGGTATTCGTGATCATGATTGTAGAGGGATGGAAAAAGCGAGTGGTAGTGATCCGAGGTTTAGTCGATCCAATGTGGTGTAACGTGGGTTATACCAGGCTTGTCTCGGTGGTTGGGGGTGGGAGCGGCTGGGGGAAATAAAATCGTAAGGAGTCATGTCGGTACGAGGTGGGTGCTCCCAGTCACAGCTGAGGAGCAGTCACTTCAACTAGTCGGTCTGAAGGGTGTATTGGGTCGTGGGGCAAGTTTTGATGGAAGAAAGTGCAGCCGGGAGGAAGGAAGCTGGTAAGAATAGGATGGAAGCCCCACCACAGTAAAAGGAATGTACGGCGAAATGGTATGCAGGCTAAAAGCGCAACTTACAGGAAATTGCCGCACAGAAGTTCGTCAGATGTGTAGCCTCACATGTACAGGGAGCCCCAAAGATCAAGCGTATATATATCAGAGGAAGACGATATGTATTAAGACTTACGAACGAATACAATCAAGATATAAAAGGATTGTAAAGAGGTCAGTAACCGCAGAGCTGAGCCATCCAAATGTCAAATTATAGATCTCTAAAGAATTAAGAGTAGAAGTTGACCAAGGGGTTTCTTTTATAAGATAGATCTTTTTCGCTTCAGGCCATTTGATTAATTTATATAAGCATAATCCATAGACGATTTAATAAGAGTAATTCATAAGAAATCAGTTCCAAATCTTTTGTTTCTGGTTATGCCAACTGGGCACCGCAAGACCCCACTCTAAAAATTACAAGATACATCCTACACCCACACGACCCACGCAACGCCGTTATAGTACTGCTAACTTAGAGGGACCACTGGAATAGTCATTCCGAGTCATGGTGTCCCCCCAGGCATGTCCGCCGTCGGAAAATTGACCACCATTCATAACAAATATTTCGACTCCCAAGACGCTTTTCGCGA
>JAGWEN010000985.1:12072-44859 GCA_018703685.1 Orius laevigatus | reverse complement strand
TCTTATCGTTTCAAGAATTGTTATTGGTTTTACTCTTTGACCTATTAAAATGTTCTTTATTTCAGCATTTAAATTTCCCCCAGAAAAAAAAATCAGAATTAGAATGAGAAAAAAAATAGTTTCTAGAGTAATTTTCTATTTGTTCAGTTAGGAACGTTTACCTGACAGTGAAGTGATTGGGAAAGATCACAAGAAGAAAGAATAAATAAGGTCACGTTTTTGAAACTCGAATTTAAACATAAGTTTATCAATTACGTTTGTTTTTACACGTTTTTAACGAGTTTTCTGACTTTTTGCCTGCTGGAATTATCCTAAAAAAAAAAAAAAAAAAAAAAAATCCCACGGTTGAAATACAACAAATTGATAGAGGTGTTGCAAGGGGGTTTTCTGCCTCCCCAGGCTGTTTTATAAAGGAGGTCCATTTACATTAAAAAATCATTTTTATCAGACCACTCACCAAGGGGGGAGGCCCGTTGACTTATTACTTACTCAAAAATTTTTCATTTTTTGATTTATCCAAAATGTGGTTTTTGTTTTTTTTTTTTTTGACCATTTTAGGCGAAATACAAAACGACAAACCGCAAATTTTTTGTCAATCCGCAAAATGATGCAACAGGCTAAACCCATTCTTAAAACTTATTTAAGCTCGATTTTGTTTGGTTTGTTTTTTTTTTGTGGTGTTTTTGTTTTGGTTGTTTGGTGCGGAGCTTCTCGTTTTTTTTTGTATTTTATGCAACTCCAGGTAGTTGCAATAAAAGGAGAGTGTCAAAGAGACATGGATCTAAGTAAGTGAGCCGGTTAATAAAAGTCACTTTGGAAGGGTGCGCACCCACTATATTGCGCTTCCCCCTCCCTTCCGGCCACCAGAGCGCCCATCTCGTGTACAGGCCCTTCCTACCGTTGCACATCACTCAACCGCTATTTTCTTCTCTCGAAGCACAAGTAAGGCCATTTGGAAGGCCATTACGCCTTAACTCGTTATCGATATCTTAAACTAACTCTAACGTTCCGCATCTCTTTGTGCTTCAGGCAATGGTTTTCCATACTAATGTCCTCGCTCAAGATCAAAACAGTTTAAATAATTCGGTTTTTGAGAATTTTATTAAATTCAGAGCAATATAGAGGTTGAATTCATGTAATCCTGCTATTAGCGCTTAATTCAAGGGGCTTATGAAACTTTAATCTAATGTACCTGCCGCCTTTTAAGAGACAATCGGCTGCTACAGTTCTGGATTTGATCAATAGTGATAATGGAGCTGCTTGTTCCATTAATTTGACGATAAAGGCCCGCCGAGATGGACTTTGTAAAGGCCTTCACCCTTCAAACCTTTGTCCTTTTGACCCCCTCCCATAGAAAACTCGGCCATCGCATTTCGCTTACACCTATACAGAGTCCTCCGACGAATTCTCAATACAAGCCCGATACCTTGGCCGTTCATCCATTTCTAATTTGAAATGAATGGTGGCTCACAAACGTCTTAGGAATGAAAAACCTATATTTCTCGTGAGAGGGAGGGGGAAATCGGATGCGATGAGACATCCTTTGAATTCTTCGATTTACCTCTCCGATAAAAGTGTTCACGTTTCAGATTTCAAAAATTTATTCCAGTAATTTTTATATGGTTTCTAATAATAATTAAATCATTCGGTTGAGCCCACATCTCTTAGGAAAAATCAACCCCTTTTACGAGCTCGAGAAAGGAAAGATCTACCTGTTTAACGAGTTTGGAAATGGGAAGATCTACCTGTTTTACGGGTTCAAAAAAGGAAAGATCTACCTGTTTTACGGGTTCGAAAAAGGGAAGATCTGCCTGTTTTACTAGTTCGAAAACAAAAGATCTGTCTGTTTTACGAGTTCGAAAACGAAAGATCTACCTGTTTTACGAGTTCGAAAACGAAAGATCTGCCTGTTTTACGGGTTCCAAAAAGGATAGATCTACTTGTTTTACGAGTTCGGAAATGGGAAGATATACCTTTTTTACGAGTTCGAAGAAGGAAAGATCTACCTGTTTTACGGGTTCGAAAACGAAAGATCTACCTGTTTTACGAGTGCAAAAAAGGAAAGATCTACCTATTTTACGGGTTCGAAAAAGGAAAGGTCTACCTGTTTTACGAGTTCGAAAACGAAAGATCTACCTGTTTTACGAGTTCGAAAACGAAAGATCTACCTGTTTTACGGGTTCCAAAAAGGATAGGTCTACTTGTTTTACGAGTTCGGAAATGGGAAGCTCTACCTGTTTTACGAGTTCGAAAAAGGAAAGATCTACCTGTTTTACGAGTGCAAAAAAGGAAAGATCTACCTGTTTTATGGGTTCGAAAAAGGAAAGGTCTGCTTGTTTTACGAGTTCGAAAACGAAAGATCTACCTGTTTTACGAGTTCGAAAACGAAAGATCTACCTGTTTTACGGGTTCCAAAATGGATAGATCTACTTGTTTTACGAGTTCGGAAATGGGAAGATATACCTGATTTAGGAGTTCGGAAATGGGAAGATCTACCTGATTTAGGAGTTCGGAAATGGGAAGCTCTACCTGTTTTACGAGTTCGAAAAAGGAAAGATCTACCTGTTTTACGAGTGCAAAAAAGGAAAGATCTACCTGTTTTATGGGTTCGAAAAAGGAAAGGTCTGCTTGTTTTACGAGTTCGAAAACGAAAGATCTAACTGTTTTACGGGTTCGAAAAAGGAAAGATCTACCTGTTTTACGAGTTCGAAAACGAAAGATCTACCTGTTTTACGAGTTCGAAAACGAAAGATCTACCTGTTTTACGGGTTCCAAAAAGGATAGATCTACTTGTTTTACGAGTTCGGAAATGGGAAGATATACCTGATTTAGGAGTTCGGAAATGGGAAGATCTACCTGATTTAGGAGTTCGGAAATTGGAAGATCTACCTGTTTTACGAGTTCGAAAAAGGAAAGATCTACCTGTTTTACGAGTGCAAAAAAGGAAAGATCTACCTGTTTTATGGGTTCGAAAAAGGAAAGGTCTGCCTGTTTTACGAGTTCGAAAACGAAAGATCTACCTGTTTTACGGGTTCCAAAATGGATAGATCTACTTGTTTTACGAGTTCGGAAATGGGAAGATCTACCTGATTTAGGAGTTCAAAAATGGGAAGATCTACCAGATTTAGGAGTTCGAAAAAGGCAAGATCTACCTGTTTTACGAGTTCGAAAACGAAAGATCTACCTGTTTTATGGGTTCGAAAAAGGAAAGATCTGCCTGTTTTACTAGTTCGAAAACGAAAGATCTACCTGTTTTACGAGTTCGAAAACGAAAGATCTACCTCTTTTACGGGTTCGGAAGTGGGAAGATCTTCCTTTTCTAAAAACACGTAGCCGAAACTCTATTCGGTTCCTTCCCCTCTGGGAAACGTTTAAAAATTCAAAACGTGAAAATATCGTTTGTCTTCCTATTACAGCCTATGTAATGTAAACTAAAAACCATGAAGACTTAAGCCGTTTCAGATCGGCCGATCATGGATCCCCCCACGGATCCGAGGGGTAGGTAATGTTACACCTGGAATTCGCAGCATCTGTCGCAAGGCAGACATGAATTCCAAGTAGGTTTTAGACAAGGAGCCGATCGATCTTCAACTCTGTTTATTTTCCTTTAAAAGAAAATAAATAAAGACGTCGTCTTTAAATAACACAAGTGTTCTTCCTTACATTCCCAACGAGCTTAAAAGTTTACTTTTCTTCACTTTTTCGACCTGAAATTTTTTATTTTAGTTTCCAGAGGGTGTAGTTCAGACTCAAATGTGTTGTTGACTATTTTGGTGAAAAACAAGAATCTGAAGTCGGTTTTTGATAAAAAACATTTGTTTTCTCCACCTCACCAAAGGGGGGGACTCTTCTTCACTTTTTAGACTTCAAAATTTTCATTTTTTGATTTCATCCAAAATGTGGTTTTTGACCATTTTTAGCGTGAAAAACAAGAATCCGAGGTCGTTTTTGGGATACAAAAACATTTTTTTCGACCTCACCATAGGGGGGACTCTTCTTCACTTTTTAGACCTCAAAATTTATATTTTTTGATTTCATCCAAAATGTGGTTTTTGACCATTTTTAGCGTGAAAAACAAGAATCCGAGGTCGTTTTTGGGATACAAAAACATTTTTTTTGACCTCACCAAAGGGGGGACCCTTCTTCACTTTTTAGACCTCAAAATTTTTATTTTTTGATTTCATCCAAAATGTGGTTTTTAACCATTTTTAGCGTGAAAAACAAGAATCTGAGGTCGTTTTTGGAATATAAAAACTTTTTTTTGCCTCACCAAATTCATAAAACGTCAGGAAATCTACTCATTGTCGATAAATATTTAAAAAAAATGTTGAAAAAAAGATTAATTTTTAAAAAGCTTGAAAAATATGTAAAATTTTACCCTAAAAAGCCCTAAAACTTCCAAAATTAATTAAATTATTTCTTTGTTTGCTTTGAATGCGTTAGGAAACCAACAAAAAGTGAACAAATTCGTTACATTTTATAAAAATAGCACACATTTCATTCAGAAAGACAAAAATCGTTAAAGCAAGAGAAAGGAAAAAAAATTTTTTTTTTTAATTGCTCACGTTTTAGCCGTCCTCTCAGGAATATTGACTTTTTATTGTCAGACTTTCTCATTTGTGAAATTCAAACAAAAGGTCTCTTCTTTAATATTCAATTTTTTAATACCCCCGTTCACCAACTGGTCGGACGACCCTTTATTGAAATCTCTTTGCGTTTCTTATCCAAGTTTTGTCATTTAAAGTCCTCTAAACAATTTGATCCAGAATCGTAATTCTTATGAAATCATTTAATTAAAT
Organism: Orius laevigatus; assembly: GCA_018703685.1. NCBI lineage: Eukaryota > Metazoa > Arthropoda > Insecta > Hemiptera > Anthocoridae > Orius > Orius laevigatus. The sequence goes on along the minus strand of JAGWEN010000985.1, from coordinate 40,060 downwards.
CATTTCACTATTTTAAATGTTAAAAAAAAAAGTTGAATTTTTTTTTACTCGCTTCACTTTTTTTACAAGCTCATCAGTGAGATCTTCTGGCACGCACCTTTGAGGGTGTGCCGTCGGATGGCGACACTTTATTTCTTAAGAATATCATAATTGAAAAATAACCTCGACCTATCTAAATAAATTTACATGAAAAGTATAAATTTTCACATCGATGTATTAAAATTAATACAATACAGAAAATAATCATTCACATTTAATCCGAATTATAAAGACTGGCGGATTTAGATTTATTAATAACATAAAAGTACCTATAAATGTTAAAGTAATCTAAAAGTCTATAATTAAAAAAAAAATCTGGTTTATAGAATATTCCAAAGTTAAAAAAAAAAAATTTGAAAAAAATTTGTTAAAAAATCTCCCTATCCTAGTTGCTTTTTTTTCTTTTGGAATATCTATAAAACCTGGGAATTGCATTATCTGCCGATATCTGCCATAATTTTGACCTCACAAAAAAAAAGTATATAAGTAAATCCCCCTTTATTTTGAGCGATAAACAGATTGGGATCAACAAGGTTTGGATTCGACATACAGGGTGCTTCAGAACGACCCTAACTTCGTTATTTTGAGTGCGAACCCAATGTTTTGACAAAAGAAATCGATTGTACGCTTGATTTCCTTTAAATTTTACTTAGGACACTTTTTTGATAGGACCAAACGTTTGGACAGTATTCGTAAATCGAGGTCTTGGGTTCGATTCCCAGTAGAAGAAATTTTGGTCCAAGACACCGGGAACTAGGTGGGGGAAAAAAAGGTTTCCATGGAAAAAGTGATTATGATGACCTGTTGAATAAAAAGACCTACATCGAAACAGAGGGTTTTGAAGATATTTTACACACGCGATTAATGAGACACTCGATCGATGTCTACATTCCCCCAAAAAGTGAGCGTGATGGCTTTTATGGACTAATGTACCTCCTCAATCAACCTGAGTACTTATTTTTTATCAGTAAACATCCCATAGAAATTAAGCTATTCATGAAAGCAAAAACTGAGCAAACAGTCTTTCAAAGATAGAAAATCAATAATATAAATAAATTGTTTACTACCTTTTTTTTTTAGGAATACATAAATCCTGTGACGAAAATAATTCATCTGTTATTGAGAAGGGCGTTTAACTGTTAATGACGTATTAACAAGTTTCAAAGCGCTTTTGTACCTCCTCACCGAATCCCGAAATGTTAAATTAGGGTGTAAAATTATTCTCTAAGAGGAACTAACTATTAAAGTAGGAAGTAATGACACTAAAATAAATTATTTATTAAATTGCTTATTAGAAGCTTTTCATTTTGTTTCTGTTAGGGAATGAAGAATTCTGTTTTTTTTTTCGCCTCTTAGCTCAGATACTGTTGGTCCTACGAAAAATCTCACTAAATTAAATCTGTAGGAAATTTATTGGGCTTCAATTTAGTACTTAATAATTTTCCCACTACGACTTATGGTTTTCGAGAAATTTGCGAAAAACCGTGTTTCTGTTAGGGAATTAAGAATTCTGTTTTTTCTCGCTTCTTAGCTCAGATGCAGTTGGTCCTACGAAAATTCTCACTAAGTTAAATCTGTAGGAAATTTATTGGGCTTCAATTTAGTACTTAATAATTTTCCCACTACGACTTATGGTTTTCGAGAAATTTGCGAAAAACCGTGAAAAACCGTGTTTCTGTCAGGGAATGAATAATTCTGTTTTTTCTCGCCTCTTAGCTCGGATGCAGTAGGTCCTACGAAAAATCTCACTAAATTACATTCGTAGGAAATTTATTAAGCTTTAATTTTGTACTTAATATATTTCCCACTACGACTTATGGTTTTCGAGAAATTTGCGAAAAACCGTGTTTCTGTTAGGGAATTAGGAATTCTGTTTTTTCTCGCCTCTTATCTCAGATGCAGTTGGTCCTACGAAAAATCTTACTAAATTAAATCTGTAGGAAATTTATTAAACTTTAATTTTGTACTTAATATTTTTCCCACTACGACTTATGGTTTTCGAGAAATTTGCGAAAAACCGTGAAAAACCGTGTTTCTGTTAGGGAATTAAGAATTCTGTTTTTTCTCGTCTCTTAGCTCAGATGCAGTTGGTCCTACGAAGAATCTCACTAAATTAAATCTGTAGGAAATTTATTAAGGTTTAATTTTGTACTTAATATGTTTCCACCTACGACTTATGTTTTTCGAGAAATATGCGAAAAACCGTGTTTCTGTTAGGGAATGAATAATTCTGTTTTTTCTCGCCTCTTATCTCAGATGCAGTTGGTCCTACGAAAAATCTCAATAAATTAAATCTGTAGGAAATTTATTAAACTTTAATTTTGTACTTAATATTTTTCCCACTACGACTTATGGTTTTCGAGAAATTTGCGAAAAACCGTGAAAAACCGTGTTTCTGTCAGCGAATGAATAATTCTGTTTTTTCTCGCCTCTTAGCTCAGATGCAGTTGGTCCTACGAAGAATCTCACTAAATTAAATCTGTAGGAAATTTATTAAGGTTTAATTTTGTACTTAATATGTTTCCACCTACGACTTATGTTTTTCGAGAAATATGCGAAAAACCGTGTTTCTGTTAGGGAATGAATAATTCTGTTTTTTCTCGCCTCTTATCTCAGATGCAGTTGGTCCTACGAAAAATCTCAATAAATTAAATCTGTAGGAAATTTATTAAACTTTAATTTTGTACTTAATATTTTTCCCACTACGACTTATGGTTTTCGAGAAATTTGCGAAAAACCGTGAAAAACCGTGTTTCTGTCAGCGAATGAATAATTCTGTTTTTTCTCGCCTCTTAGCTCTGATGCAGTAGGTCCTACGAAAAATCTCACTGAATTACATTCGTAGGAAATATATTAAGCTTTAATTTGTTACCTAATATGTTTCCCACTACGACTTATGGTTTTCGAGAAATTTGCGAAAAACCGTGAAAACTTGTCTTTAACCACCAAAACCTCCGGGTATATTTGGAAAAGTCAATATCGTGAAATAAAACAAGAGGAAAAAGAAAAAAAATCTGCGAGACACTTCCAACGCGTTGCTGAGAACATTAATTTTTTTCCTCTCCTTTTTTTTTTCCAAGAATGAACAGTTATTTTTACATTAACTTACTTTCAAGAAAGGGTGCTTCCCGACGTTTCTTACGCTCTTTCTTTTCCCCTCGCCCTTTGCTTTTTCATCTGAAGAATCATAATTAAAAGCTTACCCGAAACATAAACGAAGATTTCACACTTTTCTCTCAGGGAATTGTAAGCAAAAATTAACTTTCATCTTTTCTTTTCCCTTTTTTTCGTTCTTTGTTCCCTTTATTAATTAATTCGTCCATTACTTTTATTTGCTTTTCTACCGTTCCCTTTTTTTTTAATAAAAAAAAAAAAGTTTTTGGGTATTTTTAAATAAAAACCTAATTTTTGTTTTTTTGTTTTCAGGTCCTCTTTTTGAAGTACAGTCTGTAACGAGAGGAACTGCTCATTTACCTTGCGACATCAAACCACCATTAATCAACGACAGCGTACTTTTGGTCGTCTGGTATAAAAATGACGTCAAACCAATTTACAGGTAATATTGTTGGTTTCCAGCAAAGAAAAAAAGAAAACTATAAAAGTTTTTGACATTTCACCATCATACTTTGTTCGCGAGAAGAAAAAAATGCCCCTCTAAATATTTTATTTTAATATTTATAGCTTAGTGTTGGCAAAAACTTCCAAAAACCACATTTTGGATCTAATCAAAAAAAGAAAAATTCTGAGTCGAAAAAGAGAAGAAGGGTCCCCCCTTTGATGAGGTCGAAAAAAATGTTATTATATCCCAAAATAGACTTCAGATTTTTGTTTTTCACCCTAAAAATAGTAAAAAACCACGTTTTGGATGAAATCAAAAAATGAAAATTTTTGAGTCCAAAAAGTGAAGAAGGGTGGGTCCCCCCTTTGGGTTAAAAAAAAAAAGTTTTTATATCCCAAAAACGACCTCGGATTCTTTTTTTTTCAGCATAAAAATGGTCAAAAACCACATTTTGGATGAAATCAAAAAATGAAAATTCTTGAGTCGAAAAAGTGAAGAAGGGTCCCCCCTTGAATGAGGTCGAAAAAAAAAGTTTGTATATCCCAAAAACGACCTCGGATTCTTGTTTTTCAGCATAAAAATGGTCAAAAACCACATTTTGGATGAAATCAAAAAATGAAAATTTTTGTGTCCAAAAAGTGAAGAAGGGTCCCCCCTTTGGGTCGAAAAAAAAAGTTTTTATATCCCAAAACCGACCTCGGATTTTTGTTTTTCAGCATAAAAATGGTCATAAACCACATTTTGGATGAAATCAAAAAATGAAAATTCTTGAGTCGAAAAAATGAAGAAGGTTCCCCCCTTGAATGAGATCGAAAAAAAAAAGTTTTTATATCCCAAAAACGACCTCGGATTCTTCTTTTTCAGCATAAAAATGGTCAAAAACCACATTTTGGATGAAATCAAAAAATGAAAATTCTTGAGTCGAAAAAATGAAGAAGGGTCCCCCCTTGAATGAGGTCGAAAAAAAAAATTTTTTTATATCCCAAAAACGACCTCGGATTCTTGTTTTTCAGCATAAAAATGGTCAAAAACCACATTTTGGATGAAATCAAAAAATGAAAATTCTTGAGTCGAAAAAGTGAAGAAGGGTCCCCCCTTTGGGTCGAAAAAAAAAAGTTTTTATATCCCAAAAACGACCTCGGATTCTTGTTTTTCAACATAAAAATGGTCAAAAACCACATTTTGGATGAAATCAAAAAATGAAAATTCTTGAGTCGGAAAAATGAAGAAGGGTCCCCCCTTGAATGAGGTCGAAAAAAAAAAAGTTTTTATATCCCAAAAACGACCTCGGATTCTTGTTTTTCAGCATAAAAATGGTCAAAAACCACATTTTGGATGAAATCAAAAAATGAAAATTCTTGAGTCGAAAAAGTGAAGAAGGGTCCCCCCTTGAATGAGGTCGAAAAAAAAAGTTTTTATATCCCAAAAACGACCTCGGATTCTTGTTTTTCAGCATAAAAATGGTCAAAAACCACATTTTGGTTGAAATCAAAAAATGAAAATTTTTGTGTCCAAAAAGTGAAGAAGGGTCCCCCCTTTGGGTCGAAAAAAAAAGTTTTTATATCCCAAAACCGACCTCGGATTCTTGTTTTTCAGCATAAAAATGGTCATAAACCACATTTTGGATGAAATCAAAAAATGAAAATTCTTGAGTCGAAAAAATGAAGAAGGTTCCCCCCTTGAATGAGATCGAAAAAAAAAAGTTTTTATATCCCAAAAACGACCTCGGATTCTTCTTTTTCAGCATAAAAATGGTCAAAAACCAAATTTTGGATGAAATCAAAAAATGAAAATTCTTGAGTCGAAAAAATGAAGAAGGTTCCCCCCTTGAATGAGATCGAAAAAAAAAAGTTTTTATATCCCAAAAACGACCTCGGATTCTTGTTTTTCAGCATAAAAATGGTCAAAAACCAAATTTTGGATGAAATCAAAAAATGAAAATTCTTGAGTCGAAAAAATGAAGAAGGGTCCCCCCTTGAATGAGGTCGAAAAAAAAAAAGCTTTTATATCCCAAAAACGACCTCGGATTCTTTTTTTTTCAGCATAAAAATGGTCAAAAACCACATTTTGGATGAAATCAAAAAATGAAAATTCTTGAGTCGAAAAAGTGAAGAAGGGTCCCCCCTTGAATGAGGTCGAAAAAAAAAGTTTTTATATCCCAAAAACGACCTCGGATTCTTGTTTTTCAGCATAAAAATGGTCAAAAACCACATTTTGGATGAAATCAAAAAATGAAAATTTTTGTGTCCAAAAAATGAAGAAGGGTCCCCCCTTGAATGAGGTCGAAAAAAAAAATTTTTTTATATCCCAAAAACGACCTCGGATTCTTGTTTTTCAGCATAAAAATGGTCAAAAACCACATTTTGGATGAAATCAAAAAATGAAAATTCTTGAGTCGAAAAAGTGAAGAAGGGTCCCCCCTTTGGGTCGAAAAAAAAAAGTTTTTATATCCCAAAACCGACCTCGGATTCTTGTTTTTCAGCATAAAAATGGTCAAAAACCACATTTTGGATGAAATCAAAAAATGAAAATTCTTGAGTCGAAAAAATGAAGAAGGTTCCCCCCTTGAATGAGATCGAAAAAAAAAAGTTTTTATATCCCAAAAACGACCTCGGATTCTTCTTTTTCAGCATAAAAATGGTCAAAAACCACATTTTGGATGAAATCAAAAAATGAAAATTCTTGAGTCGAAAAAGTGAAGAAGGGTCCCCCCTGTGGTGTGGTAAATAAAAAGAATTTATATCCCGAAACCGACTTCACATTCTTGTTTTTCACCCTAAAAATGGTCAAAAACTACATTCTAGATGAAATAAAAAAAATGAAAATTTTCAAACATAAAAAGTGAAGAAGGGTCCCCCCTTGGTGAGATCGAAAAAAATGTTTATGCATGCCAAAATGGACTTCAGATTCTTGTTTTCACCCTGAAAATAGTCAAAAAGCCACATTTTGGATGAAATCAAAAAATGAAATTTTTCAGGTCGAAAAAGTGAATTCTAGACTTTATGTACAACCATACTAAACCGCATGACTCTTCGGTCTTGAAGGTGAAATTTCTCGAATGCTGCGTTGTTAAAATTTAATCTCTAATTTTATTTACCACTAGAGGGCTGGATGATAAATAACCTTTATTCGCCAGACGGAAAATAAACCGCGTAAAATGTGAATGAGTCGAATAGGGTTGTATAATATTAGATGAATTAAGGGAGGTGGCGGGTGGGTGGTGGAGGCGTAGTTCTATTTGTTCTGGGAAGTCACATTCACACTAATACATTTGTAATTCTAATTAACACAACTAGTCTTGTGATATTAAGGGAGCCAGGAGGACTAGGGGGTGGCTCGTAATGAAGACTAATTTCCATGTCTTGGAATAAGACAAGACACCGTTGAATAATTTTCCCTCCGAAATAAACTCGAACACGTTTAAATTTTGTGAGAAATAAAGACCACTATTTCAAACTACAGAGCCGTAAAAGTTTATTTTTTTGTCGAAAAAAGGTTCAGAATGAAGAAAAGGTTATTTATATTCAAAAAAAGGTTTGAAATCTGACTAAAAAGGTTCTTTTCTTGACGAAGGAGGTTTTAAATCTGGCAGAAAAGGGTCTTCCTTCTTAAGAAAGGTTTAAATAATAGCTGTATAGGGTCATTCTTGTCCAAAAAAGGTACAAAATCTGCTTAAAAAAGGTTCTAAATGTGCAAAAAAAAAAAAAAAAAAAAAAGTTTGAAATCTGGCAGAAAAGGGTTTTCCTTCCTAAAAAAGGGTTAAAATCTAGCTGTAAGGGGTCATTATTGTCGAAAAAGGTTCACAATCTGCATAAAAATGGTCCTTTTTTGTCGAAAAAGGTTCTAAATTGTTGAAAAAAAAAAACAAGGTTAGAAATCTGGCTAAGGTTCTTTTCTTGACGAATATGGGTAAAAAAAAAAGGCTAAAAGGGTCTTTCTTGACAAAGGTTTTAAATCTGGCAAAAAAAAGGGTCTTTATTCTTAAGAAAGGCTTAAAATCTAGCAGTGAAGGGTCTTTTTTTGTCGAAAAAGGTTCGAAATCTGCATAAAAATGGTCCTTTTTGTCGAAAAAGGTTCTAAATTGTTGAAAAAAACAAGGTTAGGAATCTGGCTAAGGTTCTTTTCTTGACGAATATGGGTCAAAAAGTGGCTTAAAGGGTCTTTTCTTGACGAAGAAGGTTTTAAATACAAAAAAGGTTCTTCTTTCTTAAGAAAGGCTTAAAATCTACCAGTAAAGGGTCTTTTTTTGTCGAAAAAGGTTCCAAATCTGCATAAAAATGGTCCTTTTTGTCGAAAAAGGTTCTAAATGCGAAAAAAAACAAGGTTAGAAATCTGGCTAAGGTTCCTTTCTTGACAAATATGGGTCAAAAAGTGGCTAAAATGGTCTTTTCTTGACGAAGAAGGTTTTAAATGCAAAAAAGGGTCTTCTTTCTTAAGAAAGGCTTAAAGTATAGCAGTGAAGGGTCTTTTTTTGTCGAAAATGGTTCCAAATCTGCATAAAAATGGTACTTTTTGTCGAAAAAGGTTCTAAATGTGAAAAAAAAAAAACAAGGTTAGAAATCTGGCTAAAGTTCTGTTCTTGACGAATATGGGTCAAAAAGTGGCTAAAAGGGTCTTTTCTTGACGAAGAAGGTTTTAAATGCAAAAAGGGTCTTTCTTCTTAATAAAGGCTTAAAATCTAGCAGTGAAGGGTCTTTTTTTGTCGAAAAAGGTACAAAATCTGCATAAAAATGGTCCTTTTTGTCGAAAAAGGTTCTAAATGCGAAAAAAAAACAAGGTCAGAAATCTGACTAAGGTTCCTTTCTTGACGAATATGGGTCAAAAAGTGGCTAAAAGGGTCTTTTCTTGACGAAAAAGGTTCAAAATCTTCATGAAAAAGACATTTTGCCTAAAATTGTATGGATGATTCTACTGAAGGACTCGATGTGGAATTTCGTATCCTTTAATCTTTTTTGATTAGTGAGCCGAATCTGATGGTAGAGTTACGTCACTAGGGTTAACGAAAGATTGTTAAAGGGAACGATTTTGAAAAGGAGCATCCTAATTGTTTTGCGAATCGTTCATTCCTGAAGGAAGGACACCTCCCCTCTAATATTAGACTTGCTAATATTCCCTCTCCTCCCTACCCCCAGAAATAACATAAACCCTGACCACCTTCCCACACTTTTCTCCCCAACTTTTATTAAATTTTGTAAATTTTTCCCCATAAATTCTTTTATTTTTGTTAAAAATTTTCGCTTAGTTCAAAAGAAATAATGAAATATTGTTTACTTAAAGGAGTTTGATGTTTGGAAAATTGAATTTTGTTAGTAAATAATAAGGGGAGCTGTTATGGAAATTTAATGGTTTAAAATATTATTCCTTTTAATTTGCTGTAAAAAAAAAGTTCTTTACATTTTACCTTCTTTATTAACTGACTAAAATGGGGAGGAAAACGGTGAGGGAGGAGGTTTTTTGTCCCTAAGCCTTAATGAATATACTGTACGCTTTAGAGAAAGCTCAGGTTCTTCCCAATTCTAATAAGCTTTCCTCGCCTTTTTTCTCTCTCACTTTCTCCCCTTTACTCACTCCCACCATTTTCCCATTTTATCCTTCATGACTTCATAGTTGGTTATTAATAAATAACTGAAGAATGGCAATCCTATATAGTAAGCTCTTATTGCTAATCCTTCGTCATTTTGAAGACTATTATTTTTCAGGCCGAATTTTATAATTTTTTAATTAAAAGTGACATAATTAAGATAATTATTACATATTGAGAACAATATGGGAAGCCTTTTTCGAAGAAAGTATGCACGTAGTCGTCAAAAAGTCGAAGGATTAGCATTCTAGGGTATTTCTAAAACAGTATTAAACTATTAAAGATGTAGCAGTTTTTCCTTTTTAAACTCACGTTAATGTAGTTCCACCTCCTATCCCAGGGGAGTGAGGCAAGGGGACTCCTGGAAAACGTTGGTTCTTAAGTAAAATGTTAAAAAGGAATCAATTAAATCGTTATTAACACTTTAAAATTTTGTAAGAAAATTAATTAAAGAAAATTCTGAGGCGATAAACATACGAGCCTAAGATTTACTCGCTCCTAATTCCTTTTAATCCCTCCTTTCCGTTATTAGCTTTTAATAAACAAGTTTTCCACTTCCTCATCGGTTAATTAATGGATTATATTGCGTGCAAATTCGGTTCCAATTAGTCCCAAGTTGAGCCGAGGTGAGAGCATTGATGGGTGACCACTCCAGTCATATTGATGTTCCAAGGGCTTCCAGATTCCCAACCAGGGCAACTTTCCGATTGATTTTTGATCCTTTTTTGACACTAAGGGCCCTTTTAACTAGTAGATTCCTTTACGACAAATAGGGCCCTTTTTAGCTAGGTTTTGGTCTTATTTTGGACACGAGGGGCCTTTTTTGAACAGATTTCGTCCCTTTGCGGTTAATAGTTCCCTTTTTAGCTTGGTTTTTGACGCTAGGGGCCCTTTTGGCTAGATACTATTCCTTTACAACAGGCCACTTACGGCTACTCCCCTACGATCCCCAGGGGGGTGAGGCAAGGGGGGCTCTTATTAAGCCATTTTTTAGCTGGTTTTTGGTATTATGTTCAATTAAATTAGTCATGTCTTTTATATAAGGCCTGTCTTTTATATAAGGCCTGTCTTTTATATAAGGCCAGTCTATTATATAAGGCCTGTCTTTTATATAAGACCCAGGACAATGTGGTTCGGAAAGTTTAAGTATTAACTCAGCCTTAGATCCAGGATTCTTGACCTTCCACGAATTCTTTTTTTGTAGATTTTTTTTTTTTTTTTTTTTTTACCAAGGCTGAAAGTTCATTTTATTTGCTACCTTTTTTATTCGAATGACGTCACTAGTTAATTATTCGTTGAAACCAGCGAGTGGGCCTATCTAAGTCATACAGAAACTACTAAAGCAATAGAGAGAGAGGGAGTGTGAGCGAGTGAGAGATCTGAGAAACGCGTCAACGTCGAAACTCCTTACGTTTTGGCAAATACGGGATGTTTGCCTACTTTAGTTTCGTTGATCTCGTGTAGGTAGGCCTCTAGAGCTAACCCAAACCTAAGGCACTCTTTGCCATTTCTTCGCTCTTAATAATTGTTTGCTTTCAAGATTAAACAAAGCAAGTTTAATGGAGGAATAACGAAATATTTATCGTGCGGTAATTCAATACTTTGCTACTTCTTTGGTTTGGTTAGCATTGTTTGGGTAGCTCCAGGTTTTTGTTTTTGTTTTTTTGAAGTATTAAACTATTTAAAAAACTTTTTACTTGCTCCTAAATAAAATATAAAATAGCGTTATATCAAATTCTCACGTGATTCCCACATTTCATGAAACCTCTCTAGAAACATTACAGAAATAAACCCTTTTCAAACTCCTGTGTTCGCTGTTCCTTAGGGAAAGTGAAAATAGGAAATAACCGAGTGAAAACATAGAATGGAAGCAAAAAAATGTTCATAATGTTTGTAAATAAATTGTACAAAATTGAACTTCTGAACGACCATAAAGTCGATTCGGGAGATTTAACAGGTATAATGTGGTCAACGTAATTGTATACCATGTATTTTGGGGTTCTCGCCTTTGTATCTGAAAATTAGATCCTACGCCTACCCATCTTTGAATGGATCAACTCATTAAAACCCTCATCTTGTTGTAAAAGGGGATATTCCAAATGAATATTTAGTAGATTCCCCGATAGTGGGTTAGGGAAATGAACAGAACTGGATTATTTCTCACATGTAATACCTTGGATGTGGAGGCCACCTAAGGATGGATGTGGAGGCCACCTATGGATGGATATTGAGGCCACCTATGGATATATGTGGAGGCCACCTATGGATGGATGTGGAGGCCACCTATGGATGGATGTAGAGGCCACCTATGGATGGATGTGGAGGCCACCTATTGATGGATGTGGAGGCCACCTATGGATGGATATTGAGGCCACCTAAGGATGGATATTGAGGCCACCTAAGGATGGATATTGAGGCCACCTAAGCATGGATGTGGAGGCCACCTAAGGATGGATATTGAGGCCACCTATGGATATATGTGGAGGCCACCTATGGATATATGTGGAGGCCACCTATGGATGGATGTGGAGGCCACCTATGGATGTATATTGAGGCCAACTATGGATATATGTGGAGGCCACCTATGGATGGATGTGGAGGCCACCTATGGATGGATATTGAGGCCACCTAAGGATGGATATTAAGGCTACCTAAGGATGGATGTGGAGGCCACCTATGGATGGATATTGAGGCCACCTATGGATGGATATTGAGGCCACCTATGGATGGATATTGAGGCCACCTATGGATGGATATTGAGGCCACCTATGGATGGATATTGAGGCCACCTATGGATGGATATTGAGGCCACCTATGGATGGATGTGGAGGCCACCTATGGATGGATGTGGAGGCCACCTATGGATATATGTGGAGGCCACCTATGGATGGATATTGAGGCCACCTAAGGATGGATATTGAGACCACCTAAGGATGGATATTGAGGCTACCTAAGGATGGATGTGGAGGCCACCTAATGATGGATATTGAGACCACCTAAGGATGGATGTGGAGGCCACCTAAGGATGGATATTGAGACCACCTAAGGATGGATATTGAGGCTACCTAAGGATGGATGTGGAGGCCACCTAAGGATGGATATTGAGACCACCTAAAGATGGATATTAAGGCTACCTAAGGATGGATGTGGAGGCCACCTATGGATGGATATTGAGGCCACCTATGGATGGATATTGAGGCCACCTATGGATATATGTGGAGGCCACCTATGGATGGATATTGAGGCCACCTATGGATATATGTGGAGGCCACCTATGGATGGATATTGAGGCCACCTATGGATGGATATTGAGGCCACCTATGGATATATGTGGAGGCCACCTATGGATATATGTGGAGGCCACATATGGATGGATGTGGAGGCCACCTATGGATGGATGTGGAGGCCACCTATGGATGGATGTGGAGGCCACCTATGGATGGATGTGGAGGCCACCTATGGATGGATATTGAGGCCACCTATGGATATATGTGGAGGCCACCTAAGGATGGATATTGAGGCCACCTAAGGATGGATATTGAGGCCACCTATGGATGGATATTGAGGCCGCCCAAGGATGAATATTGTGCCCACGTAAAGACTATTAATAAGCAGTTTATAGATAACCTATGTAGAAAGAAAGTTATTTAGATAATCTTGTTAAAGCTAATTAGCTCCTTAAGCACTATTTATTGCTTCTATATGTTTCCTTTTTTCTTTTTCAGCCTTGACAGTCGAGGAAAAGTCTCGGAAATGGGGAGCCATTGGAAAGACAAAGAAGTTCTGGAGGAAAGGTCATATTTTCGTACGGTCACAGAGCCTGCGACACTTTCGATCGACAACGTGCAAGAAAGCGACGACGCGACTTACAGGTGCAGAGTCGATTTTAAAACTTCACCGACAAGAAACTACAAAGTGAAGCTCTCCGTTATCAGTAAGTTCAAATTTTATTTTTCAATAGAGAGTCAATAGAGCCTGGAATCGGAATTTTTCCAATGTCTATGCTAAATCTTCTTAATGGTTTTTCCTAATTTTCTTGAAGAGTTAAGTAACCTACTTTATCCATTTCTAAAAGGATTTTCTCCGTTCTATGATCTTCGTTCCATTAAAATGTTTACTTCATTCATAATTATACACTTTAAAAAAAAAAATGTAACATTCCTAATCCCTCCTTTTAAATATCGCATGATACCTACCTTATCCGCCTTTCCATCCCCTGTCGAGCTGAATCGTCAATTTTTATACAATTTATTGACGTTATGTGAAGCAAATAAGCGCGAAAACTGGAAACGCATTGATATTCCAAGGAGTGACGTTGGTTTATATGTCGCCGTTCGGTATGCTCGTTTTATCGGCACTTTTTAAAGTGAAATATCTTCGGAGTCGCTCGGGTGTTACAATTTAAATATGCAGACGAACTATTTTATTTATATCTGACTAGAAATATCAAATAGATTTTCTGGATCTACAGTCTGAATTCCCCATTCCAAAATCTACGTTCCCCCGCCACAAAATATCCTAAGAAACCCCCAAAAAAAATCTTATAAGTATTGGAGTTTAATAGTGCAATGTAGAGGCCACCTAAGGATGGATATTGAGGCCACCTATGGATGGATATTGAGGCTACTTAAGGATATATATTGAGGCCACCTAAGGATATAATATATTGAGGCCACCTAAGGATGGATATTGAGGCCACCTAAGGATGGATATTGAGGCTACTTAAGGATATATATTGAGGCCACCTAAGGATATAATATATTGAGGCCACCTAAGGATTATATTGAGGCCACCTAAGGATGGATATTGAGGGCACCTAAGGATATAATATATTGAGGCCACCTAAGGATTATATTGAGGCTACCTAAGGATATATATTGAGGCCACCTAAGGATGGCTATCGGGGCCACCTAAGGATATATATTGAGGCCACCTAAGGATATAATATAGTGAGGCCACCTAAGGATATATATTGAGGCCACCTAAGGATGGCTATCGGGGCCACCTAAGGATATATATTGAGGCCACCTAAGGATATAATATATTGAGGCCACCTAAGGATTATATTGAGGCTAAATAAGGATATATATTGAGGCCACCTAAGGATGGCTATCGGGGCCACCTAAGGATATATATTGAGGCCACCTAAGGATATAATATATTGAGGCCACCTAAGGATTATATTGAGGCCACCTAAGGATGGATATTGAGGGCACCTAAGGATATAATATATTGAGGCCACCTAAGGATTATATTGAGGCTACCTAAGGATATATATTGAGGCCACCTAAGGATGGCTATCGGGGCCACCTAAGGATATATATTGAGGCCACCTAAGGATATAATATAGTGAGGCCATCTAAGGATGGCTATCGGGGCCACCTAAGGATATATATTGAGGCCACCTAAGGATATAATATATTGAGGCCACCTAAGGATTATATTGAGGCTACCTAAGGATTATATTGAGGCTACCTAAGGATATATATTGAGGCCACCTAAGGATGGCTATCGGGGCCACCTAAGGATATATATTGAGGCCACCTAAGGATATAATATATTGAGGCCACCTAAGGATTATATTGAGGCCACCTAAGGATGGATATTGAGGCTACCTAAGGATATATATTGAGGCCACCTAAGGATGGCTATTGAGGCCACCTACAGATATATATTTCCTTTTGAGGAAATTATAAATGACATGCAACGAGCACATTTTCATTACATTTCTATATTTGTAGCAACAAGTACTTATGTTTAAAAAAAAAAGTCCTTTTTTGTTGGAATATTCACTTTATCCGTCCATTTAGAGGTACATACTTCAATTAATGAACTGTGATTTTTAGATTCAAATTTGTAATTCATGGAAAAGCAAATGTTGCTAAAGGCGTAAAAACAAATGAAATGAACAAACAAAAACATTCATTTCCAATAATAATAATAAAATAAAAAATAAAGACTTTTCATTTAAAGAAATTTAGGGTAACATTTTTGGATGCATGATTTAAAGCAATTAATAGACTCTTTATCGTTGCTAAACAGGAGCAAGCTCTCCGTGTCAACCAAAAGGACGGACGTATCTCAGTTCCAAGATACCGTCTAAATTATAATACGCAGACATGAACAATGATTTTGGCCCATTCTAAGCTTCTTATTGTTCTCCACATTAGCTTTAGATAATGAGACAACCAATTTGTCCTTTCGATTATACAGGGTGTCTCACATAACCCCCTATACCTATATTACACTACATACCTACTATATACATACACCTTCTATATACCGTATATATACTGTATATACCGTATACCGTGTACTGTATACTATATACAATACTATACCTACCTATAATCCAGATCTTTTTGATGATTTTGTGATCAATATACGGGTTTTTTTGTTTTTCTTCGAAAAATTTTTATTTTATTTATTCATTAAAACGGAATAAAACATCTAAAAGGAGTTTGAAAAGTAAATATAAAAATAAAATCTTTTAACGGTTTTTATATATTTAAAATTTGGACTTATCTTAATGTTTATTTTATTTTGAGAACAAAGGTTGCAAGCTTCACGGCTTAAAGAATTCATTTTCAGTTGTAGAGAAAAGAGGAAAATGTGTTGTTCGTCCTTGTCAACTGAGGCCTCCAGCCTACCTTTCTTGGATTATTTCTATGTTTAGCAAAAGTCACGCGAGCAGAATATTAATTTTAAGGGAAGCCGACAAACTTTTGAATAGGTCCTCCTACGAAATTTACTTAAAATAATTAACTTCGTAAGTATTAGTATGAGGATATTTGAAGTTTTAGAATAATAATGTTATGGAAAAAATTTAATGAACTTTTTTGAGCACATTTGAATACGATTTCATGGCTGGAAGAACCTTTACCTATCGAATTACATAATTCGAAAAAAAAAAAAATCACTAAAACTGCCCAAATCTCCCAAATCACTAAAACTGCCCAAATCATCCAAATCACTAAACTGCCCAACCACTCCAATGACTCAAACTGCCAAAACCACCCAAATCACTAAAACTGCCCAAATCACTAAAACTGTCTGAACCACCCAAATCGCTAAAAATGCCCAAACCACCCAAATCACTAAAACTGCCCAAATCACTAAAACTGTCTGAACCACCCAAATCGCTAAAAATGCCCAAACCACCCAAATCACTAAAACTACCTAAACTACCCAAATCACTAAAATTGCCCAACCTCCCAAACCACCCAAATCACTAAAATTGCCTAAACCACCCAAATCACTAAAACTGCCCAAATCACCCAAATCACTAAAACTGCCTAAACTACCCAAATCACTCAAAACGCCCAAACTTCCCAAATCACTAAAATTGCCCAACCGCCCAAACCACCCAAATCACCAAAACTGCCTAAACCACGCTAATCACTAATACTGCCTAAACCACCCAAATCACTAAAGTTGCCCAAATCACTAAAACTGCCTGAACTACCCAAATAATTCAAACCGCCCAAACTACCCAAATCACTAAAATTGCCCATCCGCCCAAACCACCCAAATCACCAAAACTGCCTAAATCACGCTAATCACTAATACTGCCTAAACCACCCAAATCACTAAAGCTGCCCAAATCACTAAAACTGCCTAAACTACCCAAATAATTCAAACCGCCCAAACTACCCAAATCACCAAAACTGCCTAAACCAACCAAAACACTAATACTGCCTAAACCGCCCAAATCACCCAAATCACTAAAACTGCCCAAATCACCCAAATCACTAAACTGCCCAAACCACCCCAATGACTCAAACTGCCCAAACCACCCAAATCACTAAAACTACCTAAACTACCCAAATCACTAAAATTGCCCAACCTCCCAAACCACCCAAATCACTAAAATTGCCTAAACCACCCAAATCACTAAAACTGCCCAAATCACCCAAATCACTAAAACTGCCTAAACTACCCAAATCACTCAAAACGCCCAAACTTCCCAAATCACTAAAATTGCCCAACCGCCCAAACCACCCAAATCACCAAAACTGCCTAAACCACGCTAATCACTAATACTGCCTAAACCACCCAAATCACTAAAGTTGCCCAAATCACTAAAACTGCCTGAACTACCCAAATAATTCAAACCGCCCAAACTACCCAAATCACTAAATTGCCCATCCGCCAAAACCACCCAAATCACCAAAACTGCCTAAATCACGCTAATCACTAATACTGCCTAAACCACCCAAATCACTAAAGCTGCCCAAATCACTAAAAACTGCCTAAACTACCCAAATAATTCAAACCGCCCCAAAACTACCAAATCACCAAAACTGCCTAAACCAACCAAAACACTAATACTGCCTAAAACCGCCCAAATCACCCAAATCACTAAAACTGCCCAAATCACCCAAATCACTAAACTGCCCAAACCACCCCAATGACTCAAACTGCCCAAACCACCCAAATCACTAAAACTACCTAAACTACCAAATCACTAAAATTGCCCAACCTCCCAAACCACCCAAATCACTAAAATTGCCTAAACCACCCAAATCACTAAAACTGCCCAAATCACCCAAATCACTAAAACTGCCTAAACTACCCAAATCACTCAAAAACGCCCAAACTTCCCAAATCACTAAAAATTGCCCAACCGCCCAAACCACCCAAATCACCAAAACTGCCTAAACCACGCTAATCACTAATACTGCCTAAACCACCCCAAATCACTAAAGTTGCCCAAATCACTAAAACTGCCTGAACTACCCAAATAATTCCAAACCGCCCAAACTAACCCAAATCACTAAAATTGCCCATCCGCCAAACCACCCAAATCACTAAAAACTGCCTAATCACGCTAATCACTAATACTGCCTAAACCACCCAAATCGCTAAAGCTGCCCAAATCACTAAAACTGCCTAAACTACCCAAATAATTCAAACCGCCCAAACTACCCAAATCACCAAAACTGCCTAAACCAACCAAAACACTAATACTGCCTAAACCGCCCAAATCACCCAAATCACTAAAACTGCCCAAATCACCCAAATCACTAAACTGCCCAAACCACCCCAATGACTCAAACTGCCCAAACCACCCAAATCACTAAAACTACCTAAACTACCCAAATCACTAAAATTGCCCAACCGCCCAAACCACCCAAATCACTAAAATTGCCTAAACCACCCAAATCACTAAAACTGCCCAAATCACCCAAATCACTAAAACTGCCTAAACTACCCAAATCACTCAAAACGCCCAAACTTCCCAAATCACTAAAATTGCCCATCCGCCCAAACCACCCAAATCACCAAAACTGCCTAAACCACGCTAATCACTAATACTGCCTAAACCACCCAAATCACTAAAGTTACCCAAATCACTAAAACTGCCTGAACTACCCAAATAATTCAAACCGCCCAAACTACCCAAATCACCAAAACTGCCTAAACCACCCTAATCACTAATACTGCCTAAACCACCCAAATCACTAAAGCTGCCCGAACCGCCCAAATCACTAAACTGCCCAAACCACCCCAATGACTCAAACTGCCCAAATCACCCAAATCACTAAAACTGCCCAAATCACTAAAACTGTCTGAACCACCCAAATCGCTAAAAATTCCCAAACCACCCAAATCACTAAAGCTACTTAAACTACCCAAATCACTAAAATTGCCCAACCGCCCAAACCACCCAAAACACTAAAATTGCCTAAACCACCCAAATCACTAAAACTGCCCAAATCACCCAAATCACTAAAACTGCCTAAACTACCCAAATCACTCAAAACGCCCAAACTTCCCAAATCACTAAAATTGCCCATCCGCCCAAACCACCCAAATCACCAAAACTGCCTAAACCACGCTAATCACTAATACTGCCTAAACCACCCAAATCACTAAAGTTGCCCAAATCACTAAAACTGCCTGAACTACCCAAAATAATTCAAACCGCCCAAACTACCCAAATCACTAAAATTGCCCAACCGCCCAAACCACCCAAATCACTTAAATTGCCCATCCGCCCAAACCACCCAAATCACTTAAATTGCCCATCCGCCCAAACCACCCAAATCACTAAAACTGCCTGAACTACCCAAATAATTCAAACCACCCAAACTACCCAAATCACTAAAATTGCCCATCCGCCCAAACCACCAATTCACTAAAATTGCCTAAACCACCCAAATCGTTAAAACTGCGTCAAAACCGCCGCCCAAACTGTAAAAACCCTTCTACAGCAGCCAGAAAAAGTTATGATATCAACTTGCCCGCCTGTAATTTGTCATCCCCTTTTTTTGAAAGCTTCCGTGACCGCCCCGCGAGATGCTTTTTATCTTGTCAGTTTTTTTTTATTTTTATCCAGATTTTATTTTTATTTAGTCAGTAATAAACGTTTGCTTCTTCAGCACTTATTCTATTACTAACTTATTTTATAAATCATCTGAATTTTCCTTACCTTGTTTTATTTTTAAGGATTATTGATTATTTAGCACTTCTATATTGAACAGATCACTAAAGAAATAAAATTATCCATAGTATGCATGAATTTTTTCGATTCTTTCCATCTCGTGAGTCCGCCAATGGATTCTACTTTTCGTGGAAAACTGCCGCATTATAAGTGTTAATTTTAAAAAATTTAAACAAATCCTGTTTCTAGGTTCGCAAATAGTCCCTTTGTACAGGTTAGTCGATCAATGCAAGTATAATAATATGCGTTTATCAGAATTCCCAATAGTAAACCGAGGTTAACTTGGTGTAAGTTATTGCATATGCCTTCTCGACCCCGTATTTAGCACGAAATTAAATTCAATATCATCACACAGCGATATTTATTACGACAGCTCAAACCGAGATACCTACAGGTAGTTTCGCTCTACTAAAGACTTGAGTTTCAAACACGTATTTACTGTTCTATTAGCTCTGGCTTGCACTATTTAAATAGTCATCCTGTAGATTTTGATTTTTCTGTTATATGGTGAAGGGGCTAGGATATACAGTTCTGCAATACAAAGCTGTAAGGAAGGTTTAGTAGGCATCAATTATTTTTCATTTATTAGGGAGCTTCTGAAAAGAGATTCAAAGTTTGATGCTCGATGTATAAAAATTGTGTTTTCTTTTGTCTGCATGAAAGATGGAATAATATAAAAGGGAATGGAAAAAAACAGGAGAAACTTTTTACTTTACCTTTCTTCAGTTCTCTGTATTGGAAGTTATATATTAGGTATATAACGGAAATATTTCCGAAGCTAACCAACGATAAGGTATCAGAGGGAAGGGGGAGCTCGTACGTCAAACAAGCGACCGAAATCAGTCACCTTCTCCTTTATCTTTCCCATGACAGCTCGTATTACCGATTTCCTTCCGGACAATTCTCCACTCAATCAAATCCCTCTTGCATGTATATGGGAAATTTTCTTTTCCTTTTTGCGCTTCGAGGGTCTAACGTCTTCGAAATGAAGTTGAATTTTTTAAAGCGATTAGTCGGAATACAACCCAAAGGCATAAAGTAATTTATCATCGGGGGTGGGGTGGGGGCTCGTCCCGTTAGTGACACATTATTAATTACTTTTTAATCCTTAGAATTCACTGTCTTTAATCCATCTTCATATTGAACGTTATTTGACAAAAGACAAGCAGGTAAATAGCACAGGAAAATTAGAAAAATTCGCTGAGCTTCCCCCCCCCTTTTGAGGATTTTTGCGGATAACTGGAAAACTACCCATCCTAGCGAAAAAATGACTTTATTCAAAATTGAAGCTCGTATAATTGTCTACAAAAAAGACTTAGATGTTGTTTCGCTAGGACATGTAGTTAAGGAAATATTCCAACATCGAAATTCGCCCCTCTATATCTCCTTAACTATAGGTCCCAGCGAAACGACGTCGAAGTATTTTTTATAGAATATTTTACGAACTTTAATATTGAATAGAGTCATTTTTTCGCCAGGATGCGTAGTTTTTGAGTTATCCGCAAAAAACCTCAAGTCACAAAAAAAGCCACCCCCCTTTTTTTTTAAGCTTTTTGCGGATAACTGGAAAACTACCCATCCTAGCGAAAAAATGATTTTATTCAAAATTAAAGCTCGTATAATTTTCTACAAAAAAGACTTAGATGTTTTTTCGCTAGGAGATTTAGTTAAGGAGATATTCCCACATCGAAATTTGCCCCTCTTCTATATCTCCTTAACTATAGGTCCTAGCGAAAAAACGTTTAAGTCTGTTTTATAGAAAATGTTACGAACTTTAATATTGAATAGAGTCATTTTTTCTCTAGGATGCGTAGTTTTTGAGTTATCCGCAAAAAACCTCAAGTCACAAAAAAATCCCCCTCCCCCTTTTTGAAGCTTTTGGCGGATAACTGGAAAACTACCCATCCTAGCGAAAAAATGAATTTATTCTAAATTGAAGCTCGTATAATTTTCTACAAAAAAGACTTAGATGTTGTTTCGCTAGGACATTTAGTTAAGGAGATATTACAACATCGAAATTTGCCCCTCTATATCTCCTTAACTATAGGTCTCAGCGAAACGACGTTGAAGTATTTTTTATAGAAAATTTTACGAACTTTAATATTGAATAGAGTCATTTTTTCTCTAGGATGCGTAGTTTTTGAGTTATCCGCAAAAAACCTCAAGTCACAAAAAAAGCCCCCCCCCCATTTGAAACTTTTTGCGGATAACTGGAAAACTACGCATCCTAGCGAAAAAATGACTTTATTCAAAATTGAAGCTCGTATAATTTTCTACAAAAAAGACTTGGATGTTTTTTCGCTAGGACATTTAGTTAAGGAGATATTACAACATCGAAATTTGCCCCTCTATATCTCCTTAACTATAGGTCTCAGCGAAACGACGTTGAAGTATTTTTTATAGAAAATTTTACGAACTTTAATATTGAATAGAGTCATTTTTTCTCTAGGATGCGTAGTTTTTGAGTTATCCGCAAAAAACCTCAAGTCACAAAAAAAAGCCCCCCCCCCTTTTGAAACTTTTTGCGGATAACTGGAAAACTACCCATCCTAGCGAAAAAATGACTTTATTCAAAATTGAAGCTCGTATAATTTTCTACAAAAAATACTCGGATATTGTTTCGCTAGGACATTTAGTTAAGGAGATATTACAACATCGAAATTTGCCCCTCTATATCTCCTTAACTATAGTCCTTGGCCAAAAGACGTCGAAGTCTTTTTTATAGAATATTTTACGAACTTTAATTTTGAATAGAGTCATTTTTTCGCTAGGATGCGTATTTTTTGAGTTATCCGCAAAAAACCTCAAATCACAAAAAAAAAATTGTATAAAATTTTTCGGGTGTGAAAATGAAAGAAAATTGCAGTTAGAAGCGTTTGATGTAAGAGAAATAGGATTGCCGAGACTTAACCGTAATTTTCGTGACTAAGGTCTGTGCCATCCCAGTCTTTGAGTTGGCTAATTAAGTTCACGTTTCGTATCATCTTGTGACGTCATTTAGCTACTTCCCTAATAGACCTTTCTAGACTTCACATGGTGCGTTGACTTCACGTTCAAAAGACCAAGATAGGTCAAGAAGAAAACACACATTTCGCCAACATTTTTAAACTTTTGGAATCCTTAGCGAAATTTCTTCATTTTTAAGTTTACCTCATCATTTCCCCCCACCACCTTCCCTTCACCTCCCAACACCACAAGAGCACTTATTTTTAAAAAATTGTTTATTCATTATACTATTTGCATGCATGTTCGTTTTCCCTATCTGGAAGCATTGGTGTGAATTCAATTTATGTAACGTTGGCGGGAGGGGTGAATACATTTAAATGGGCGCAAAAGTAGAATGACGACACTTAAAGCACTTTGTAATCTTGGTCACATAGGGCAATTTGCATTTTTTTAAGGTATTATATTTTTTTGAGGGAATCGCTACTAAAATAAGAAAGTTTTACCCATGGAAAAATAGCCAAATTAATAAACCTTAACCTTTCAAGTTCAAATAATTATCGTAATTTGATGGAAAATGTTAAGCATAAAGAATTTTCAAGCTTAAAAAAAAACTTTTATTTTTGTGATTGATTACGCTCTTCTTAGAACAATCGTAAATCCATTTTCTAACCCATTAGATACTAAAAACAACGAAAGATTTAATGGATTAAACTTTAAAGAGGGTTCCTACATCATTCTAGTATGTTTCTCATTCAAGAGATCGCAGCACTATCACTTCCAAAAGTATTTTCCATTTTTCAGGCACTAAAAATGCCTGGAATTTTTTTTTAAAAAGCGATTTCTCATTCTTTTGGCAAACTACGAGCTCCTTAGGGAGCAGTTTTTCCGAAAAAAATTTCCTTGGAAAAATAGCAAATGTAATTTTTCACCAAAGCTTTAATTTTAAAAAAACAGAATGTCATCTTATAGGTTTAGACGAGCTGATTTCAAATATGCTAATATTAAGAAGATAGGATGGATAGATTCGTCGGTAGGATGTTTTTAAGATGTTGCGGGGGAATGAGCTCGAAGTTTACCCCTCATTTCCGAGTCCAAAACGAACTACTTTTAGTCATCTTCTCTCTCTGTAGCACACCGAAATTTCTGGGGAAAAAATCCCATTTACCACTGATAACTTCTCTGATTTGAAGAAACTGTCATTTTAGATTCATGAGTTCCCTGATCTGAAAGATCAAAAATTACATTCAAACTTTTGTTCGATTTATCACTAATCGGATTATGTCATTATTTATTGTTTTCGGAAGGATTTTATCGTCTCTTGCTTCCTTGTCGATTTAATTAAAGCAAAGGATATTTTACACAAAATTTGAATAGCCCTTTTGAAATCAAAATAATTTAATAAACCATCGCCAAACTCCACCTATAGGCCAGTTTTCTCCTAGTCCAAAGAGTACATATTTATTTTGTTTCTAATGAGTCCTGAGTAAATTGAGAGACCTATAGTTTAACCAAGAGGAGCGTTTACTCTAACAAGTTGAAAGCCCCTTTCTCTCTTAACGAACATAACTTAGTACTTATGTTGATATACGACATAGAGGCACTATGTTTATCTCACGACAGCCAGGGAGCCATCAAATTAAGGATGTTTTGCTCTTTACTACTGAATACAACGTTTCTATCATAAACATGTATCTCCAAGGATATTTTCAATGGAGAAGTCTGTAATCTGAATTGTTGAAAAAAAAATTGGGGTTCCTAGTAAAGGCTCCCGCCAGTTAAGATAGGCGAATCGGCCCCGGACGAGTTTTTGCTCTATAATTTTTCAGGGTCTTTTATATCTGAAAAGAAACCTACTCACCAAATTTTAGGGTCCTAGGGTGCCCCTAAGGTCAGTTACAACAGAAAACGTGAAAAAGCGAAGTTTTGTCACGATTTATTTTTTCTCGGACGAAAAAATCAAATAAAATTTACTTGCGAAGTCGAAAATTACTTAAAAACATGTCAGAAACAACTCAAATTATTTTGGTTTGGATCAAAAAATTATTATTGAGACCAGTTTTGGACGTTTTTATGCGAAAAACCAGAGTGCGAATTTCACATTTTCTATTAAAAACAGTACCTATGTAGTTAAAAAAATCGTGACACATTTATATTAACAGGAAACGTGTATTTTTATGTTAGAAACACTCTCAATTTTTTTCAAAATTTTAAAATTGGTGGATCGACTCCGTTTTCAAAGAAAACCACACATGATTTTTGTAACGATTAACTTTAAACGTCCATAACTTCCTTAATTCTTAACCGATTTAGTCATTCAATACACCGTTGGAAAGTTATTTTAAAGGGCTATCAAAGTTGTTTTACTAAAAATAATGCTCAGATGACTCCTTCACCCTCAAAAATCGACTCGAAGTTGACCAACCAAAAAAAAAATTTTATTTTTTTATTTGCCCCAAAATGAGGTTTCCAACGTTTTTTGGTGTGAGGAACACGATTTTGAAGTCAATTTCTCGATAAAAAAAAATTTATCACCCAGAATGCCTTCGAAGCCCAATATGAAGCCAATTTTGTCATTGTGAGTGTGGTTTTCTTTGAAAACGGAGTCGATCCACCAATTTTAAAATTCTGAAAAAAATTGAGAGTGTTTCTAACATAAAAATACACGTTTCCTGTTAATATAAATGTGTCACGATTTTTTTAACTACTGTTTTTAATAGAAAATGTGAAATTCGCACTCTGGTTTTTCGCATAAAAACGTCCAAAATTGGTCTCAATAATTTTTTGATCCAAACCAAAAAAATTTGAGTTGTTTCTGACATGTTTTTAATTAATTTTCGACTTCGCAAAAAAAATTTATTTGGTTTTTTTCATCCGAGAAAAAATAAATCGTGACAAAACTTCGCTTTTTCACGTTTTCTGTTGTAACTGACCTTAGGGGCACCCTAGGACCCAAAAATTTGGTGAGTAGGTTTCTTTTTAGATATAAAAGACCCTAAAAAATTATAGAGCAAAAACTCGTCCGGGGCCGATTCGCCTATCTTAACCGGCGGGAGCCTTTATTGAAAAATTGTGTTTTGAGCCTCTAAAGCATCGAGTATTCTGATTCATAGATTCATAACAAGGCTAATATTTAGCGAGTTCAAACTTAACAGTTGGCATAGCTAATTGACAAACTTTCTCCTCGTTTATCGCTTAATTGAATTCCTATAATCTATGCCTAATGGCCATCAATCTAATTAACGTTTGATGAACTTAAACAAAAGGATGGATTCAGAAAAGAAAAAAATTGTATAAAATAAGAGTCAAACAGGTTTCTTCTTAGGAAAAAAAGAACGTAATTCTACGTTAAACGGAATCATTAAATGCTGCCTTGCAATTACGCTGACTTTTAATCGGATTTCCTCTTGTGAAAAAATCGCTTTAATCTGGACCCTCATCGATCCGCCTTACGGATATCCTAACGTTTTCCCATTTTTCTGATTTTAACGTTTCAGTTTGCTTTTTAGGTAGATTTTTTTTTTTTTTTTCCAAAAATCAATTTCTTAACGTTTTAAGGGGGATCCGACATCAAAATTCTACCAAGTGTGCGAGAGAGAGGGAAGATGCCCAAAAGTATTTTCCTCGTTTTGGGCACTAAAAATGGTCGGAAATTTTTTTTGAAAAGCGCGTTCTCATTTTTTTTTGGAAAACTACGTACTGTTTAGGGGGCAGTTTTTCCGGAAAAATTTTCATCGGGAAAATAGAAAATCCAATTTTCCACCAAAACAGAAATTTTGAAAAAACAGGTAGTCATCTTGTAGGTTTTGACGAGCTGATTTCAAATATGCTAATATTAAGAAGATCGGATGAATAGATTCGTCGGTACGAGATTTTTAAGGATTAGATGGTGCGGGGAAGGGGAGTTATATTTTAGGGAAGTAAAGATGACCCATCACTCTTACTCCTTCAAGGTCATCTAACTTTTCAAACGGCTTAATTTTTTTCTCTCTATTGTGAGATTGTTAAGTAGATTTTTTTTTTTCCATTTCATAATATTTAGTCAAAACCACAAAAGACTTTTTTTTCTCCAATATTCCCCAAAAATTTAGTTTTTCTTTTCTTTCTGAACATATTTTAAGGCTCTTTTTCACCTAAAACCTTAAAATCAAAGTTTTATGAGCCTTTTTTCGTACAAAATCTCAAAATCAAGGTTTTAAGAGCCCAATTTTTGACAAAAACCTCAATATCAACATTTGTAATGCCCAATTTTTGTCCAAAATCCTCAAAATCAAAGTTTTAAGAGCCATATTTTCGTCAAAAAACTCAAAATCAACAATTGTAAATTCGCATTCGTAGATTTCAGAAAATTTTATAAAAACAAAAATAAGATTATTAAGTTTGCTACAAATTTGATCTACTAAGATTTTTTGTAGGACCAATCGTTTCTGATCTACGAGGCGACAAAAACGCTGGATTTTCGATTTTTACCAATGAGAAAGTCAGATTTTAGAAAAGTCAGTCTGCAAAGGATAAAAATTTAAAATTACAGAATGATAACATTGTAGAAAATAAAGCAGGCAAATGGTTTCGTGAAATAAAAACCGATATGAAGAATCCTGACCTTGACAAATGGAAAATTTATCTTTTCTCCCCGCCCCCCTCATTGAACTCCCCGGAACCCCGCAGCATCTAAGCCTTAAAAATCTCGTACCGACGAATCTATCCATCCGATCGTCTTAATATTAGCATATTTGGAATCAGCTCGTCAAAACCTACAAGATGACTACCTGTTTTTTTAAAAATAAAGTTTTGGTGGAAAATTGCATTTCCTATTTTTCCGAGGAAAAATTTTCCGGGAAAACCGCTTTCTAAACAGTACGTAGTTTTCCGAAAGAATGAGAACGCTCTTTTCAAAAAAAATTTCCGACCATTTTTAATGCCCAAAACGAGGAAACTAATTTTGGGGGTGATAGTGCTGCGATCTCTTGAATGAGAAACAAACAATTCTGATGGGAGAATCCCCCTTAAATAATATGGAAGTCTTTAAGATAGTTGAGGTGAAAAGATTCTTTTCCTCTCAAATGACTTAAAGAAAAAAAAAGTTTCAAAAAGCTTGGCGCAAAACTCGAACTTGTTCTTGCGCTAATTTATCGTTTATAACTTTTTTTATTCACCTCTCTGTCTCTAGTTCGATTAAAAAAGAAAGAAAAATGCGGCACTAACAGGTAACTTGTAGGAAAAAGTCTTTTTCCTTTTATTCCTTCCAAGTTTAAAGTGGTTTACGGTTTTTCGCTACAAGTTCGATCCATAGGTTTTTGGCTTCAAGAACTTTGATTGTAAATGCATTAAATGATTAATTATATATATATAATATATATATATATATATATATATATATATTATATATATATATATATATATATATATATATATATAT
>JAGWEN010000985.1:0-12055 GCA_018703685.1 Orius laevigatus | reverse complement strand
ATATATAACATATATATTGAACAATTTCTACCTCATAGGTTATTTACCGGTTAACCAAATAACTGTGACAACAAAAAAAAAGTTGATTTTATGGCGTATGGAAGGGTACACCATTTCGGACTTAACATTTAAAACAATTTCCATGTCATAAATGTATCTAAATAATTAAGTTAGTACCTTTAGGCTCAGAGCTTGACCCTTCTGATTTACAAAACAAAACCCAAAGATGTTTTATCTTTTATAAAATTCAATAAAATCAATTCCATGCAAAGTTTCCGTATGAATTATAAAGTTAACCTTAGTAATGATTTAACGTTCGCTTGATTTGATTGCGCAGCTTAAAGGACAATTAGCTGTCCACTAATCACGAGAGGGAAATTTACTTGAAGCAAACTCTGATCTAATTCAACTGATTTCATTACTCTGTTTGTAATAGCCAGAGATTAATGCAGATCCGGTGAAGACAAACAGGATAAATAGGTTGAACCTTAAAATTTTGGTGTCACGGTGAGTGGGTAGCCTATCAGGCCAACAATTTTTTTTGTGATTCTACATCAAAAAATAGTTGACTTTTCCAATTTGAAGTCAAAATACGATTTTTTCAAAATTGACAATCAGGCTATTGATTTCAATGTAAAATTGCACGAGGAATCCGATGGCATCAATTAAAGTATTGGTCCTGGAGCTTGCCCAGAGACACGAACTTTCTCAAAGGTCTACAGATTTCGGGGGATCCATAAATTTCGGGGGAAATGAATCCTTTTTTTCTAAAATAACTTGAATTTAGTGATAATTTTATGAAAATGGGACTAATTTCACTCAAACACATCATAATTACCTAATTAGTTAATTAATTAATTAATTTTTGAGAATTTTTTTTCAATCATAACTTGAATTTGGTGATAATTTTATGAAAATGGGACTAATTTCACTCAAACTCAATATAATTACCTAATAAGTTAATTAATTAAATAATTAATTTTTGAAAAAAAAATTTTTTTTTCAATCATAACTTGAATTTGGTGATAATTTTATGAAAATGGGACTAATTTCACTCAAACTCAATATAATTACCTAATTAGTTAATTAATTAAATAATTAATTTTTGAAATTTTCAATCATAACTTGAATTTGGTGATAATTTTATGAAAATGGGACTAATTTCACTCAAACTCAATATAATTACCTAATTAGTTAATTAATTAAATAATTAATTTTTGAAAAAAAAAATTTTTTTTTCAATCATAACTTGAATTTGGCGATAATTTCATGAAAATGGGAAAATTAAGTTAATTAGTCATAATTACCTAATTACATAATTAATTAAGTACCTAATTAGTTAATGAAATTTAATCGGGATCACGTGAAGATTATTTGATTAAAATTTGGTGAAGATCGGACCGGTAGAAAGCCCGTAGCACATTTTTGCAAACTTTAGACAGACATATCTCCGCCATTTTGTCGAATTTCAAAAATCGCTCTCGTCACTTTCAAGATAACCACGAAAGGAAGATTGTGTGAAAATTTCGTGAAAATCGGATGAAAATTGTGGCCGTGAAGTGTTCCGGAAAAAAAAGGCGACGGACGGCCGGCACCACAGACAAAGTCATGTCCGGCAAAGATCAAAAGTCAGTTTGACCCTAGGGGGTCTGGAAGACCCTTCCCTAAAAACCCGAATCCGACGGTAATACAATAACTTCTCTTTGAGAAAGTTAAAAATTCTAGGACCAATATTTTTCGAGATATCGCTAAAAAACCGCTTTTGGAACTAAGTAAACTACCCCAGGAAAAATTTTATCGTCAAAAACAACATTATTTTCGTACTCAGCACCCCAAAAAAGCTGCAGATATTAAATTTTATCAAGATAGAAAAATAAAAAATAAAATTTCCTTAGTGATTTCTTGATAAAATTTAATAGGTTTTTTGGGTGCTGAGTACGAATATAATGTTGTTTTTGACGAGAAAAATTTTCCTGGGGTAGTTTACTTAGTTCCAAAAGTGGTTTTTTAGCGATATCTCGAAAAATATTGGTCCTAGAATTTTTTAATTGATGCCATCGGATTCCTCGTGCAATTTTACATAGAAATCAATAGAAAGTTGGTTGAATTTTAAAAATTCGTATTTTGTCTTCATGCCATTTTTCAAGCGCAAATTTTGGAATTTTCAACTTTCAGATTCAAATCCTGCCTAGGTACCAATTTCCGCTTTTCCTTTCCTGTCATTGAAATAAATTTATTAATTTGTGCAATAAAAATAGCGCTCTTAAATATATAATTCGCTTTCGAAAAGCTAAAACGATGAATATTTTATGTGCGGTCAATATTTTAGACCTGGGGCCTTCATCCAGATAATTTTGAGGGATAATTTATGGATTATACGGTAATTGGTATTGTAAGGAGAGATAACCGTGAGGAAAGGGGGGGAATCGGGCTTTTCAGAGGTCCCATTCGAATGATCTCGGCTTTAAATACAATTTACATTTCCCATTATAAACTAACATTCAATTTAATATTTCGCTCATCTCTGACCAGGCACTCGATGAAAAGTGTTTATTAGCATATAAGCTTCCGGGGGACGTAATGACTTATTTTGCATATGCACTTCACTTGTGATTGGGTTGAAATTGTTATTTGAAAACCAAATTTAAAATCCTGTTTCAGTTTGAACAATACGACAAACTTTTAACGTTTCAAAGTAGTCCAGTCAATCTACCCCTGGGGGCCGAAAAAAATATTTGGTTTCGCTGCGGGAAATGTGTAGGGGTTGGTCCCCTGATAAAAAAAAGTCCCAATTTTTTTCGGTTTTTCGCAAATATCTCGAAAACCGTTGGTCGTAGACGAAAATAATACAAGTACAAAATTAAAGCTTTTTAAATTTTCTACATTTTTGAACTAAACGGATTTTTTGTAGGACCAAATGTATCTGAGCTATGAGGCGACAAAAAAAAAGATATTTTCAATTTTGGCCTCTGAAGGAGAAAAAACTTCATCTAATCCAAAAGTTTATTTCCTAAAAGTTTTAGAGCAATTAATATCGATCATTTTTTTTTTGCCTCGTAGCTCAGATACACTTGGTCCTACAAAAAATCTATTAAGTTCAAAATTGTAGGAAATTTTGTAACCTTTGATTTTTTGCTTAAAACCTTTTCACCTACCACCTACGGTTTTCGAGATATTTGCGAAAAACCATTTCCAAAAAATCCCTAAATTGAAATGAACCCAAGTAGAAAAATCCTGAAAATCAATTCGAGCTGTTGGATTTTTTTTAGGTTTACTGTAAAATGGCATGACCTTTTCAATAAAGTTTGCAATTATGCTGAAAAGTAATATTAAATAAGTTTTAGCATCTTGATCAAACAGCGGAGAGGGAAAAGAAAGGCTAAAAAGGTCTTTGAAATAGAAGAAAATGAATTTCCTGCTTATTTTTCTTCCCCCCATCCCCCTTCTTTGTGAAGAGCCATGATTTTCTTAATGAGTGTCCCATGGCTCGGTTTGGCTAAAAAGAAATAACCTTTTTTCTCTCTCTCCCATCGTTATTTGGCTTTAACTGAGGATAATCGATGACTTTTTTTCTTTGATAGAACAAAATTTTGTTTTTTAATAAAATATTCACCTTATTCCTTCAAATTCTGAAAACTAAAATACAATATTCAAGTCGTAAAATCCTCATTTCTTATTATGTTTTAAAATATCATTAAGTAAGACTTTAAAAATTCAAAAACCAGTAGATTTCTCATGAAACTTCTCCATTAAATTAAGAATAATTTATTAAACTCTAAAAACGGAATCGAATTTCGAACTTCTAAGTTTGTTCCTTACCAACCAAGTTACAAATCAACTTAGCAAACGTTTTTTCATTTTTTGACTTCTAGCGCTAAAACGGTGCGTTTTAGCGACTTTTTTGCTAAGTTAAAAAAGAAAGATTATTAAATTTTGCGCCAAATGAGCTTTCAAAAGTCAAAATCGGTCGAGCCGTTCAGGAGATATCGATGATCAAAAATGAAACTTTTTTTAGGGCCAGTTTTTGATATTTCTGATTTTACTATACATTTATGGCTCTCAGGAGAGAACGGGTGGTCCTAAAAAGTCGGTTTTGGTCTCGTTTTAAAGTTAATAAACTAAGGAACATGTTTAAAAAACATTTTAATATTAAAGAGGGAGTAGATAATTGAGTAAATTGGTTGATTGAAAAGCGTCGCCTTACGATATCGAATTTCTTTTTTTCCAGTTCCACCTCAAAAGCCGACCGTATTTGATGACACAGGAAAGGAAATAACAACAATTGCCGGACCTTATGAAGAAGGAGCCGATATGAAGCTTACTTGCATTGTTTCTGGAGGTAAGGCCTTTTTTTCCTTTTTATCTCACATCCTTCCATTGTATTCCCAGTATTGATTTTAGCAAAATAAAGCTCAATTTTTAATACCTTTTATAATCCCATGTATATTTGATCATTTTCAAATTAGGAGTGAAAATCTCTTGCCATATTTGAAGTTCTTTGACTTTTAAACATAATATATTTCATTTTAAAATAAGAAATAGGGTACAAAATGTGACAAAAAAAACCTTATTTCCGTGGGTTATGTTTATAAACCTATAAGCGATAATGGAAATGCGATCAAATCGGTTTGTAAAAAAATAAGATTGAAAACGGACAATTTCCGTTGGTTATTCTAGGTTCAACTAACAGGCCCCCCCCTGGTTATGGGTCTTTCAATATTGCCAAGTTTAAAATAATACAGGAAATGCGAACCAATCGGTTGAATACCAAATGTCCTCGGATCGGGGAAAAGGGTGGACGGTGGGGGGAAGGCGGTGGCCGGCCTAGTTTGAATTTCATATTTACAGGAATATTCGGGACCGGAAACTGCAAAATTGCTTATATAAGTCAACAAAAATTTGCATATTTCCATTCGTTTTTCTCCCTTTGGGATGTTAAAAACGGTAACAAATAAAGAAACAATTAGGTGACTTTCCTTAGGCCCCCCCTACTCCTATGAACGGATCAACCGTGTAGGGTAGAGAGGGGGTAAGGGAGGAGGGAAACTTTTTCAATATTTTCTTTTCAAGCGTAAAATAACTGTAGCTTAAGTTTTGAGTTTCTTCAAGACCATAAGTTATTAAACTCCTCCCTTCCCCGCCGCCATTACAATGGAAGAATACGCATATTTAAAACTCCCCCAACCATTTCTTTAACTTTCTTTCAATGTATGAGTTTCTGCTTGCTTAATGGATATTAACCACTCAGGTCACCTAAAGATAAATTGTTCATCTGTCTTTTATTTATGGAAGTGGCACTCCCAAAATAAGCACTTTCTCAAAAAGTGGCTTCCTAAAGTCCTACAGGGTGGTTCGACTTGTGTTTTTTTTTTTTTTTTTTTTTTTAAATTGGGTTAAATGGCATACTAAACTGAGTAAAACTTAGTTTGCTAGGGTTTTCTATCTCAATCCGTCTTGGAGTTATGATTTTTGAAAAGATTTTTTTCACTAAAAACACGTTTTTTTCACATAAAATCGTCAATATCTCAAATTCCCTTATTAATTTTAAATTTCCGGTGCCAGATTTGGAATCAGCGTTAAAATTTACAATAAGGGGCCCATACAATAGCAATATTATTGCGCAATATTCTGGTTTGTGCCATTTATTGTGTGATTATCAAAAAGTTGAAAATGTATTGCACAAACGTGTCGTGTGTAGGCGAAATTGCGCAAAATTGGCCCATTTTTGTGTTATTTTTACCTATTCCGGGGCTACTGTCAATATTAAGATGGCTACTAATATTGCACAATATTATTGATCGTGTGTGGAAGTCCCTTTAGGGGTACTGTCAATATTATTGTGCAACTGGTATTGCAAAATATTTTTGATCGTGTGTGGGAGGCCCCTTTAGGGTTATTGCTCATGTATTGCGCAAATAATATTCCACAATATTCTGATCGTGTGTGGGGGACCCCTTTAGGGCTACTGTCAATATATTGTGCAACTAGTATTTGCACAATATTTTTGATCGTGTGCGGGCCTCTTTAGGGTGCCTGTCAATATATTGTGCAACTGGTGCTGAACAATATGTTTGATCATGTGTGGGGGCATTAGGGTTATTGCCAATACATTGCGCAATATTATTTGCGCAATATTTTTGATCGTGTGTAGGGGACCCTTTAGGGCTTCTGTCAATATATTGTGCAACTGGCATTGCAAAATATTTTTGATTGTGGGGTTATTGTCACGTGTTGTGCAAATAAAATTGCACAATATTTTTGATCGTGTGTAGGGGACCCCTTTAGGGCTTCTGTCAATATATTGTGCAACTGGCATTGCACAATATTTTTGATTGTGGGGCTATTGTCACGTGTTGTGCAAATAAAATTGCACAATATTTTTGATCGTGTGTAGGGGACCCCTTTAGGGCTACTGTCAATATATTTTGCAACTGGCATTGCACAATAATATTGATCATATATGGGCCTCTCTTGGGACTACTGTCAATATATTATTGTGCAATATTAGTTAGAAATATTAGTTTTTAACCATGATAACCACAAAGCAATTAGAAAATTTGTTGTTTTTTGCAATAAAAAAGGGCTTTTTGGTTACCATGGGTTACAAACTATGTATCATTTCTAATGTTAATTTTAACGCTGATTCCAAATCTGGCACCAAAAATTTAAAATTAATACGGGAACTTGAGATATTGACGGTTTTACGTGAAAAAAAAATCTTTAAAAAATCATAATTCCAAGACGGATTGAGATAGGAAATCCCAGCAAACAAAGTTTTACTCAGTTTAGTATGTCATTTAACCCAATTTTTTGACATAGTAAATCGGCCCCCTCCAAAAAAAAAAAAAAAAAAAAAACTGAAAAGACAACAATGGAACAAACTCGAGTGACAAATATAAAAAAAGAAAATTGTTGAACGAATGTGAAATAAAACAAAAGCTTTCTGTTAGGCCCAACAGAATGGATGAAAAGACTCCTTTTAAACTCGTTTATTCGATCGAATTTCGAAGTCCAATTTTTCTGAGGGAGTTACCATGTTAGAAGATTACCTAGGAAATAGCATAGTGACAAAATTCTTTAAAAGGTATTCGCTGTCCAAAATGAAGACAAAATCAATCTTCACCTTTTACAAGTGTCTTTTTATAACGATTTGCTAAAAAACTATCATTCTTTATGAGAAAATTTTGGGGTTGAAATTTACGTTTATCAAGCAGAGGATAATAAGAGTGTTAAAAGGCGCTCGCGAAGTTTTTTTTTTTTTCTGAGGTTAGCCTTTGGGAATCATTATGACCCTGTCTGGCAGTTGTTTTTGAATGAATGATGTTTCTTTTACTGAGTTCTTGTGTACAATAAAGGTATAGCATCACAGGAAAGAAAATATATAGTGAAAGGTGAAAGGGAACTCGGGTTCCCCGCACATTAATGTTTGAACTCGAGTAGGAGAGCCACCTTCTCGTTAGACAACACACCCTCCTATAAATGTGCAATTATTTCTCTTGCTTTTCCACATGGGAAATTCACAAAAACAATGCTCATCATTTTCAATTTTTCCTACTTTTTATATATATTTTATAACAATTTTTTCAGGACGGCCGGAGCCGACCGTAAGGTGGTGGATGGACGAAAAACTTGTCGAGTCCACTGATTTGGGATCCTCGTTTCCGAACGTCAAAAACACTCAACTTGTAGTCCGACAGTTGGAGAGAAAACACCTTTATACGACGTATACATGTCAGGCCTCCAATAATAACATCAGTCAGCCACTATCTGTCAAAATCACATTGGAAATGCATTGTAAGTGTTGATTATCATTATTATTACGTCAGTTACACTCCCCATTTTCGATAACCGTCAATTAAACGAAACATTCATTAACTGGCTTAGAAAGTTTGCTTGAGCATGGTATTCAGGGTCAATACTACGCCAAATTCCTACCCCTCAGTGTAATGTTGATTTTGAGATTTTTGAACAAAAACGTGCTCTTAAAATATTGATTTTGATGGTTTTTACGAAAAAAAAAAAAAAGGAACTAAAAGGGTAATTTTGTAGTGAGGTAGTGACCAGTGGGGTAGTGACGAGTGGGATAGTGGGGTAGTGACGAGTGGGATAGTGGGGTAGTGACCAGTGGGATAGTGGGGTAGTGACCAGTGGGATAGTGGGGTAGTGACCAGTGGGGTAGTGGGGTAGTGACCAGTAGGGTAGTGACCAGTGGGATAGTGGGGTAGTGAAAAGTGTGATAGTGGGGTAGTGTCCAGTGGGGTAGTGGGGTAGTGACCAGGGGGGTAGTGACCAGGGGGTAGTGGTGTAGTGACCAGTGGGGTAGTGGGGTAGTGACCAGTGGGGTAGTGGGGTAGTGTGACCAGTGGGGTAGTGGGGTAGTGTGACCAGTGGGGTAGTGGGGTAGTGACCAGTGGGATAGTGGGGTAGTGACCAGTGGGGTAGTGACCAGTGGGGTAGTGGGGTAGTGACCAGTGGGGTAGTGGGGTAGTGGGGTAGTGACCAGTGGGGTAGTGACCAGTGGGGTAGTGGGGTAGTGACCAGTGGGGTAGTGACCAGTGGGGTAGTGGGGTAGTGACCAGTGGGATAGTGGGGTAGTGACCAGTGGGGTAGTGGGGTAGTGACCAGTAGGGTAGTGACCAGTGGGATAGTGGAGTAGTGACCAGTGGGATAGTGGGGTAGTGTCCAGTGGGGTAGTGACCAGTGGGGTAGTGGGGTAGTGACCAGTGGGGTAGTGGGGTAGTGACCAGGGGGGTAGTGACCAGGGGGGTAGTGGGGTAGTGACCAGTGGGGTAGTGGGGTAGTGACCAGTGGGGTAGTGGGGTAGTGACCAGTGGGGTAGTGGGGTAGTGACCAGTGGGGTAGTGGGGTAGTGACCAGTGGGGTAGTGACCAGTGGGGTAGTGGGGTAGTGACCAGTGGGGTAGTGGGGTAGTGACCAGTGGGGTAGTGGGGTAGTGACCAGTGGGGTAGTGGGGTAGTGACCAGTGGGGTAGTGGGGTAGTGACCAGTGGGGTAGTGGGGTAGTGACCAGTGGGGTAGTGGGGTAGTGACCAGGGGGGTAGTGGGGTAGTGACCAGTGGGGTAGTGACCAGTGGGGTAGTGACCAGTGGGGTAGTGACCAGTGGGGTAGTGACCAGTGGGGTAGTGACCAGTGGGGTAGTGACCAGTGGGGTAGTGACCAGTGGGGTAGTGGGGTAGTGACCAGTGGGGTAGTGACCAGTGGGGTAGTGGGGTAGTGACCATTGGGGTAGTGGGGTAGTGACCAGTGGGGTAGTGGGGTAGTGACCAGTGGGGTAGTGGGGTAGTGACCAGTGGGGTAGTGGGGTAGTGACCAGTGGGGTAGTGGGGTAGTGACCAGTGGGGTAGTGGGGTAGTGACCAGTGGGGTAGTGACCATTGGGGTAGTGGGGTAGTGACCAGTGGGGTAGTGACCAGTGGGGTAGTGACCAGTGGGGTAGTTGGGTAGGGAGATAGTGACCAGTGGGGTAGTGGGGTAGGGAGATAGTGGTGTACATATAATCAAAAAGCTTTAACGGTTGTTGGTGAAAAATAGCCTTCAAATGTCAATTTTGAGGTTTTAGACTTCATTTTTTCTTCAATCCACGTTTTCAAAACACAGATTTCAATGTATTATATCAACCGTATAAAAAACACTGAATCCTTTGGGAAAAAACCACCCCTTCATATTGTTATTTAAAAAAAGATGAGTCCATTTCCAGTTACCTAAGTAAAAAAAAAAATTTTTTTTTTCTTCCCGAAAACAATACAGCTTGTCCCCTTGGCAGACATTTTGCGAAAAGAGAGAGAAGAGAAAAAAAAAAAAACAATTTATTTTATAAGACCGGGAGGAAAATCACGTGAATAAAATAATAATATCATTACTTTTCCGGAAAGAGGGGGGAAAAAGCTAGAATCCGGGACACCAGTTGTCAGAAGGGTAAAAGGGTAGTCGTAAGGGACACAAGAGTCTCGTAGTTTAGCAGGTAAAATATAGGAGAGTAGAAATAAGCCTCTATTTTTTTTCCCTTGTTCTATATTCCAAAGGGTTGGAAGGCGACCCCAAGAACCCCACTCTGCACTCTTCAGGGTTTACTTCAACCCGATGGAAATGAATATTAATCTCCCCCCATTCCTTCCATTTTCCCGCATGCGGAAGAGTTTATTACACTGATATTATCAAAGCTTTTTCTAGGCATTTTTTTCAACATTTCAGATCTTTTCCTTAACGTTTGTTTATAAGTTACGAACGAGTGGAGGAAAAAGGCGAAAAAAAAAGGAAGATTAAATTCTGGAAAAAGGCGCTAAGTTCTAGTCATAAATCAAGACGTGGCCAGGGGAATTGAACAAGAAGGGGGAATATATGACTCGATTTTTTTTAACCCCCGGCGTATATTATAAAACAGAGGACAAAAACTGAGACTTCAGGGAAACCGTTTTGCCACTTTCCCTTTCTCCTTCTTCTTCCTAATTATAGTTAAAAGGGTACTCATAAAAAGTGTCCGCTAACCACAAACGTTCAATAAAATAGGTTTATTTCATAATTTTTCAATTATTAAATACAGTCCACCTATTAGTCCAGTCGCCAGAGCAAAAAAAAAGGGGGTCTGCTGGAAGAAATTAACTTAAGACTAAGAAACTTAACGACACTTTTACAGTTTGTTCGGGGCTATGGTGGGATGACTCTCTTAATTTTTCGAACTCGAGAAACCTGTGCTACCCTCAGGAGGGGCGAAAAACCAAGCTGATTTTCGGTTTTTTGCCTATAAGTCCTAAACTAAGCGTTTTATGACAAAACACACTCTATTCAATATTGTAGGGCATACAATTTTCAACAATTTTTAACTTAATAAATTTTCCCGTAATCTTACTGCTTATCGAGATACGCCCTATCAAAGTTTGAGAATTTCAAAAAACAGATGGTTTAGGCCCTCTGACAGATGGTATTTTAAATACTAATTTTTGGGTCATATCTGACATAAGAAGATATAAAAATCATCGTCAGCCATTTGAAAGTGGTTGAGAAGGGGTGGCAGACAGCCAGCGTCAGGCTGAAGGTGGTTTGATTTCCACTTTAGTAAGCTTTACGGGAGAACGCCAAGTCCCAGCAAGTCCGGATTAGTCTCATTTTAAAGGTAATTAAATTGCTAAGGACGGATACTGACAGTCAAATTTCGCTATCGTTTATGCTTTGGAAGTGGTAAGGCTTTGAACTTTGAAAAATTTCCAATATTTTCACATTGTGTCATACATTTAGTGGTGCTACGGGAGAACGCTGAGTCCTAGAAAGTCCGGATTAGTCTCATTTTAAAGGTAATTTAATTGCTAAGGACGGATACTAAGAGTCAAATTTCGCTATCTTTTGTGGTTTGGAAGCAGTCAGCGATTTAGTGAAACGAGAAATTCGCGATCTAGACAAAGTAATTTATGTTTTTGTTGACCATTTCGAAACCATAAAAAATAGCGAAATTCGACTATTAGTATTCATCGTTAGTAATTAAATTACCTTTAAAATGAGACTAATCCGGACTAACCATCTGTTTTTTGAAATTCTCAAACTTTGATAGGGCGTATCTCGATAAGCAGTAAGGTTACGGGAAAATTTATTAAGTTAAAAATGTTAAAAATTGTATGCCCTACAATATTGAATAAAGTGTGTTTTGTCAGAAAACGCTTAGTTTAGGACTTATAGGCAAAAAACCGAAAATCAGCTTGGTTTTTCGCCCCTCCTGAGGGTAGCACAGGTTTCTCGAGTTCGAAAAATTAAGAGAGTCATCCCACCATAGCCCCGAACAAACTGTAAAAGTGTCGTTAAGTCCCCAATTTTTTCCATGTTCAATGTATATATTGACTGGACTATATGTGCTGTCCGTTTATAATATTTTATGTATGAAGAACTTCTTATATGAGGGAAAAATCAGGGCTCTCGAAGAGTACTGCGGGCAATGTTTCGAGGCCTCTTTCACTGGCGCTCGTTCATCTTTTCCCCCTCGTCTTGTTAACCTTAAGGTGAATACCTACAGGGGCGGTTAACTACTGGGTGGTTTTCGAGGTAGAGGG